>VWZG01011327.1:504032-544116 GCA_013396735.1 Grallaria varia
ACCGTGATGGAGCAGCGGGACCGTGAGGGGGGGCCCGGACCGTGATGGAGCAGCGGGACCGTGAGGGGGCGGCGGCACCGTGATGGAGCAGCGGGACCGTGAGGGGGCGGCGGCACCGTGATGGAGCAGCGGGACCGTGAGGGGGGGCCGGACCGTGAGGGAGCGCCGGCTCCGTGAGGGGCGGCAGGAGCCGTGCGGGCCCCTCCGCGGGGGCAGCCCCCAGCCAGGGGCCGGGCGAGGTGTTCCCGGGCCACCGCCACCGGCGCCCTCCCCTCGGGCGGACGCTTGTCATGCGCAGCCAACGCGCACCGTGCCCAACAATTCGGCTCGAGTCCCACCGCGGAGTCGTCGGGTTATTTTTCTCCTCGCTCTCCGCTTGTTTATGGCTGAGACTATCTCGCCTGCAGCGCTCCCCCGGTCTCGTTATCGCCGCTCACAGATGGCCGGTGGCTGTCCCTCCTTCGCGGGGTTTCTGCTCCCTCAGCCCCTCCCAGCTCCCCGGCCCTCACCCTCGCTCACAGGTGATGTTCCCAACCTCGTCTCTCTCAGCGCCTCAGCTCCAGTTCTTCCCGCTGTGGCTTCTGCTTCCCTGAATCCATTTACTGTTTTCCAGGTGAGCCTTTCCCAGAAAAGCACTTCACTCCGGCGGTCCCTCCTCACGCAGTGCCTCTTCCCAAACAGGGAGCCCCTTCTCTTCTGAAGACCGTGCCATTCCATGAAATAAATGCAAAGGCATTACTTGTACCAGTAGTATTGTGTCCAGCAGGACCACTATCGCTGGGCTGACCTTCTCTCCAGATGTTCAGTTTGTGTTTTCAGGGCTCTCTGGCTCTGTACAAGTGTGTGGCACAGAAAAGCCACATCCTGAGGGTCCTGGGTAACACTCAGGTTGGGGGTTGACTTTCTTCTTTGTTTTATTGTCACAGACACCAAAGCCAAACCAAAGTCAGTCTGCCCAGAGAGAGATTTCCCAATGAACCTTCTGAGCTGTGTCATTTCCCCCTGTGTTGGGCACTGCCGAGGCCCCTCCAGTCCTGGAGGCACTTCTGTGGCCTTCCTGACAAGAAGGACTTTGAGGGGCTGGAGTTGTCCAGGGAAGGGAACAGAGCTGGGAAAGGGTCTGGAGCAGCAGGAGCAGCTGAGTGAGCTGGGGGAGCTCAGCCTGGAAAAAAGAAGGCTCAAGGGGGACCTTCTTGGTTCTCTGGAACTCCCTGACAGGAGGAGAGAATCAGGGTGGGGATCGGGCTCTGCTCCCAGGGAACAAGGCACAGGATGAGAGAAAACAGCCTCAAGTTACACCAAGGGAGGTTTAGCTTGGATATTGGGAAAATTTGTTTCCATAAAGGGTTGTTAAACAATGGAAGAGTTGCCTGGTGCAGTGGCAAGTCGCCACCCCTGGAAGTGTTCAAGAAACAAGTGGCCGTGGCACTGCGTGGCAGGGCTTGGTGGGCATGGTGGTGTTGGATCGAAGGTCGGACTCAGTGCTCTTGGAGGTCTTTTCCAGCCATAATGATCGTTTTCAAAAATAGTAACAGAAAATCTGTGGCCACACAGTTACTGAAACTGAAACCTGCCTTTTTTATCATTTCATTTGTAGAGATGCTACTTCTCTCCTTAACCATGCTGCAACATATGTTTTAACTAACATTATTTTGAGGAAATTTTTATTTCCTGATGTGCTCAAATACCCAAATAATCTATAATAAAAATTTCCCATCAATAGGTGTAATTGTTCTGGTTTTGCTGTGACATAGTTGTCTCTCAGACTCCAGCTAATGGCTTGCCTGATCAATATTTTATAGCGAGTGCTGCTTTCCATGCAGCTCTTACATAAACACTGTTGGGAAGAAAGAAATCCCTGAGCTGACAGCGCAGAAAGGCAGGGTGGCCTCCTGGGATTGCCTATTAATTGATACATTTACTAAATCTCCTTTCCAACCTTTTTATTGATTCATCTAAATGTACTTTAAGTTACATTTTTACTTCATAAAGGATGATGAATTTGTTTAATCTGGAGGATTAAAGAAGTGCAACAACTTCCGAAGATTCAAAGACACGGTGAAAAAAGTCACCTCGTTGGCAAAGACTTTAAGGTAAAACTATGTGTTTTTTCACTTTATTATGTAAACCTGTAAGATTTTTGTTGTAGAAATTGTGTGATTTGAACTTTGGAGATTTAAGAGGTACTGAAATTCCAGCATAGATTTTTATAGGCTTTTTTTTATGATATCTTTGGCTTATTATTGTTGCTTTTGAGATCAACTGCCAGTCTGGGTCAGCCACATTTCCCAAACACCCTCTGAAAAAGGTAGGAACTAGAAAGAGCTAAAATATGCTGGAGGGCAGAAAATAGTTTAAGCCACTATTATTTCTAAGTAAGTGAGGATGTTGTTGAAAAGAACACCAGGGTCCATTTCCCTCCAGCTGAAGATGTGTGTGTTCCCTCTGGGATCAACAAAGTCAGGACTTCATTCAGTTCCTTACGTCCAGGGTGATTGAGAATTAACGGGCAGTAAAAAGTAAAATCTTGCTTGCCTAGAGTGTAGTGAAATTTGAGGCCTTTAAAATTACTGAAACTGACTTGGCTGGGCTTTAATTTTCACCTGAGATGCAGATGTGGGATGGTTCCTTCTTTCCAGATGAAGCTGTTGGGTATGTGCAGCAGGAGGGGAGTGCAGGGGGAAGGAGGTTCAGGTGTGAGCTCAGAGAGAGCTCAAGTGCACGAGGGTGCTCACACAGTCCAAGGAGAGATGCCATTCATGCATATTTCTCTGTGTACACTTAGAAGAATCCAATGTCTTTTGGACATGAACCAACGTGTGTGCAGGAGGAGAGGACAGGCAAGGACAAAGCTCAGTGAGAAGGAAGAGAAGTGTGTTTTGTTCCCCCCTTGCTCAATACGGCGGGACTTTGTGTGTTCTTGGAATAGACAGAATCACGTCAAAGATGCTGGTACATCACAAGTTTTCACTGAGTGACCCACATGATCCCAAATTTTGTCTGGCTACTAGTCAGAGACAGCTTTTGATCTCTGCTAATGAAGTAGTTCCTCTTTCCCAGCTTTTTTTTACTGGTTTGAAGGAGTGAAATGGGATGGAAGGAGACATCTGACTTGTCAAACCTTCCTTTGGTGAGCTTCACTTTGGGATTTTGAGGTTGTTCAGAATCCTTGCTTCCCCAGGAAGCTCCCGTTAGATTTGTAACTCGTAGACTCCCATCCTGCTCCTCCTCTTGACCTTTTGGGTGGAACAGCTGCCCAACACTTACTGCCCCAGCCATTCCCCAACTTCCCCTGTCATTACCAGGTTCCATGGAAACACACTGTCTGGGAACAGTTACCTTGTCTTCATTTTCATTAAGTCTGCTCTGGCTGGGACAGACCTAATGCTGTCTCCTGAAAGACTGAATTTTTAATTTCACTTTGCTTTTATCGTGATTTTTTTTGTTCTCTGTTGAATTCAAGAATAAATACATGTAAGCAGCAAACAAGAAATGCCAGTGATGCTTGGGTTTACTTCAAGTGTGAGTAAGGTTTGTTTTAGAGGGCAAGAAGTGGTTTGAAGTTGTATCCGTTATTACTGCCTCCCCTTCCCACCTTCTGGTTTGTTTTTATCCAGGAGGAATTTAACCCCATGGAATATAATACAGCCAGTGTTATATTCCCCTCAAAGGAAGTGCCCAAGGGGGTAATGTTGTAGCATCCTTCAAGGAGGATGCTTCCTCTGGATCACTTTCTTAGCAACCACACTGAGCACATCCTGGAAGAGCTGGGAGCCTCCACACAGTCTGGATTTTGTATCTTGGATTCTTTCTGGCCTGGGTCGTGCTGGTCTCCTATGGAGAATTATGACTATCCTTCCAAAATACTGTAACTGGTTTCCTTTCTCAGAGACCGAGTTAGAGGAGATACTTTACAGAGCAATAGCTGGGCAAATACAAATCCTACTTACAGAGTTCTCTTAACTTCATGACACTAAATATACATGTTTAATCTCTAGAACTGAGTTTACTTCCCCTCTCAGAGGCACAGCTTTGTCAGCTCTAATGATGAGCTCTTGTTTGACGTTCATAATATTGTACTTTGCCGCTTATCTGATGGAGCCACATGGAGCTATTTAGGGGGCTCTGGAATGTGACAACCCACATGATGCTTTTTTAGACTTAACAAACCGCCTTCATGAGGCAGAAGAATATGACATGGGAATGGCTGGCTGGAACAACAGCATGTCTTAATGCCAGTGTGGTTGGTGTAGCTGGGGAGGAGGAATGCTATTAAGAAGTTTGCAGCTTTTATTGTGTGCTGTCAAAGGAAAACTTGCAGCCTGAAAGAACAGGCATCATGGGCTATTGATCCTGCCTGGAAATAGCGCAAATATTGGAGGCAAATATGCTAAAATCTGTTTTGATCTTCCACAGACAGAAAGGCTCAAGGGGGACAGCTCAGATGCCCCATTCCCTCCTTTCTTACCCTAATAAATGGCAACATCTCACTTTCTTACAAACTTCTGTGTCTTCATCCTTGTGGACATGTGCAGGATTCATTGCAAGCTTTGTTTTGAATCCCGGTAACCTCTAGGTGAAACAACTCATTAAAAAAAACAAAACCCAACAAATTTTCTGACTTCTTTTCACAGATTAACAGGTAAACATTAGAAGATATTGTGAAATGTTGTTCCTGCTCCATGGTTTTTTAAATTATTCAACTATCACAATGCTTGTTTCATTTTTCTGTAACAGAAGAGCACAAGGATTACCTTTGACATCTTTTCCATACAAAGCCACGGAAGCTGAGTAAGTGGGTGGTGCATTCTTCTCACTTCCTCATGGTGGCCAGGTTGGTTTTGTGTTGTGTGTTTTCATCCTTCTGAAGTTGCTGTTCCAGTTATCACTGAGACAATTTTGTATACCAGATGCACAGATAAAATAAGCGAGTAAGCAGTAGAAGATCTTTCTACATGACTTCGATCTTTTGATGTGTCTCAAGAGGGAGGATAAATCCTGGTCCTGCTGAGTGGGAATCTCTGGCTCCCCTGGCACCAGGATTTTACTTGCAGGCTCTATGGTTGTCTCACTGGAGTGGTCTTTATGCTGAAAGCAATGCAGAATATTCTGCTTATTTGGCCAAATGTCTGCCACCAGGAGGTGGCTTCACTCAAATATACATTTCTGTAAGATGAAGACAAACTTAAAATTTATTGCTCATTCCATTCATAACCAGAAGTTCTCCTGGCTTGCCAAGCTGCTGAATCAGCTTGGGTACCTCACCCTTGAGTCATCACAGCCCAAAATAGAAACTTGCTCCATTTCCGAAGAGAGGAAGTACCACTGTTGTCTGCAAATACAGCCTCATTTAACGGGCTTGTACAGCTAGGAACACTCAATGGAGGACTTGCATGACACTCTACTTCTTTAAAAAAAAGAAAGGGAAATTAAGAAGGCATTTTCTGACTCAAAACAGGAGTGTTAGTGTTGCTGTGAGTGGGACTGTGTGGGTGTGGAAGTACCAGGGAGTAAAGAGCAGAAGGGCTGTACAAGTGGCAGTCATTGATGTCACCTCCAGCATAAGCTCCTGCTCCATCTTCTTGCAGCTTCTCAGGACATTCAAATCAGGGAGACAAGGGGCAGGCTACAGACAGTCTGAAGCAAAGGCTTAAGCCATTAAGTAAGGAGAGCAAGAAGACAGGGTAGAAGCTCTAAAACACTGACTAGAGATCAGCTACAATGTGCTCATCCACCATTCCCAAGGTAGGGTAGTGTCACTCCCACTGCCTTGCAGTAACTCCTCTGTGTGTCACAGCATAAAATAGCACAAAACAGTGAAAATGACCCAGAGCTGCAGTCAAATAGTGGGAAATGGCACTAAAGTCATCAGCAAGACTTAATGAGTAGGTGGAAGGCAGTGAAAAGGCATATAAAAGTCATCCTTCTGTGATTAACTTAGGGAGGAGTTTCTGTGGCTCCGAGTCAGGCCAAGAAATAGAAGAATAACAATAATGCGAATTCACCCACTGGCCCTTCTCAAGTTGGGCAGCTTTTTCTCTTGCAGATGTTTCATCTGGAATTTTTGGTGCCCTACAAAGGGACACCCATTCAAAATGAAGCTTCAGGGGGCTGTCAAGCAGCCCTTGCTTGTGCCCCCTTCCCATGAGTGCTCCTGGTTTTCCCTTCGGGCAGACAAAAACCAGTAACCTCTTTCAAACCCTGCCCAGGTGAGAGATGCAACCATTACTGGGCAGAGGGAAAACAAGCCTTTGTCTTAGGGAAAGTCCAGTTGTATTTTACTTTCTCTGGAAACTTTCCCTCTGTCTCCTCTGAGAGAAGGGCTGGATGCCCACGTATTGTTCCCCTGTGCCTTGATGCTTCTCCACCTGTGTGACATCAAAACTTACGTGATCTTGCAAAACCAGGTTTATGAAGCCAAGGCTATAGAGGAGCAAAAAATAAAACTTTTGTATTCTCACAGCTCACTTACTTAGTCAACTTGTCTTCATAGCAATTTGTGTGGGAAGACCTTGATGGATAGGGGAGCTCTTCTACAGGAGCAGGAAAAGTAATTTGTATTATTACAATTTAAAAAGCAAATTATTCTAAACTAGTCTAAACTATTCATATAACCTTGCAGGCAAGTTTCCTCCTAGGGTGCCCCTTCGTACAGGATTTTCCTGCAGTATTATGGAGGAAACTGTAGAGATTTGAAAAAAATGTTTCTGCAGTAAGTGTGAATGTTGCAACATACAATTTTACTATTTTCTGGGGTTTTTTCAGTAACGCAGTTGCAAATTGCAACACGTTTTATATTTATTGGTTTGGATTATTAAGCTGAAAAGAGGTGGGAATGAGAATTTCGGGGCACAATTCGAGAGTCATGCAGTCACCTCATGCACATACCACAGGTTTGGGAGAAAGACCTGCTGCAAATCCACAGAAAAGCCCTGCTAAGGAATTGCAAGGAATTGCATGGCGTAAAACTTCTTGAAACATTTGCTATGTGTGCACCAAGCCCTTTTTAAATTTAGGTTTCTAGGAAGAAGAGAGTTGCTGTGGCATTTTTGTGACTTGATCCCTCGTCTCGGTTGATCCGTGATGGAAAGGTGACCCCGACCCCGGCTGAGCTGGGAATGGATCTGGTGAGAGCCATCACTGTCCGAGCTGAGCAGAGTGTTCCCAAATGCATCCCTGAATAGATCCACTTGCTCTTTTCCTGGCTCTATTTTAACCACAAACCTGTCATTCTGCCTTGTGAGTGCCAGAATTTAAAAAAAAAAAATAACACAACTCAGTAATACTGGATTTTTTGGTGCCTTTTTTTTTTTTTTTTCCCCAAAAAAGGTAGGAGAGAGCATTCTCACCACTGCCTGGGATTTCATCTCTGTGGCTGCATCTCTGTCCAGGAAGACAGATGACTACCACTACTCCAATCAGAGCAGATGTATCTGAGAAATTTAGCAATGATGTGACAGGTATGAAGTGGAAAGCATTGAGAAACTATTATATCAATTTTTAGTTTGTATTTAAGAAGATTTTTACACAATTGTGTTCTTAAGCTTGGAAAAAGTTCACTTCTCCTGTCTGCCAACACAGGAACCAGTCCTTATTTCAATTTCTTGCTGTGGTTGTAGGCTTGAGGAGTTGATGAAACAAGAAAAAAACCCATACATGGTAATTTATAGAATCAAAGAATCATGGAGTGGTTTGGCTTGGAAGGGACTCTAAAGATGATCTGGTTCCAACCCCCTGCCATGGGCAGGGGCACTCTCCACTAGACCAGGTTTAGTGTGCAAGCAAACACCTTCCCAAAAATTATATTTAAAACTGAGAGTGAATGCGTGTTTCTGCCACATGCCTAGTTCTGTTTCCAGGGGAAGAAAGCTGGGAAGAAAATGTTGCTGAGAACATTAGAACAGAACACTTTGGCAGAGGTGGTTATCCCGTCTCCCAGGCATTTTTACCTCTGGTGCTGCCCTGACAACTGCAGTGTATTGTGGAAATAAAGTGTGACCTCACTCAGGTCTGGGTCCTGCTGGTTGTGGAGGAGGCAGATACATTAAATACCTTTTGATAGAGGTAAGATGGAATGTCCGATTCCACAGGGAAGGGGAGAATAACAGTTCTGGGAACTCAAAACACAGCAAATGTTTGCTGAAAAGGGGAGGAAAACAAGGTAGCACATAGAACACAGTGAAAGGTCATGGAGGGAGAAATGCTGCAATCCTGCATTTTTTGGCTAAATGTAACCAGGACTTAGGAATGGGGCCCTAATCCTTTTATAAACCAGGAATCTCCTTGAATTGGGTTAATGGGAGTACCAACAGTCACTATTGATAGACAAAAATCAAATAACCCTTGTGCTTCATGGCACGTGGCAGGAAAAATCCTATGGCAGGCTTTCCTGCAATTAATTTCCCACCAAAGGTTTCCTCCAGCTTCCAGAGGCTCTACGTGATTTGTACCTTTGGTGGATTCAGAGATGAGTTATTTACCATAGGATATATGAAAAAGAGAATTTGGTGCAGACCATGCTGCTGTGTGTGATCCCACGTTGTCACCTCATGCCTGAAACTGTTCCACATCTTGTCTGTTAATTTGGGAAATGAATTCCTAGAACACTTGGAAAACAAAACCAGGAGCTGAAATTTCTTCAGTATGAACAAACAAATAAGCAGATTGTGTTTCTTATGTGTCCAGTCAAAACATCTCAGTTATTAATATTAAATTCCTGTGTGCCTGAAGAACCTGCTCCTGCATAAGCTACAAAGCTGAAAATATCAAAGTAAGATAAGCCACAGTCTTCAGCTGAAGGATGTTCCACCCTCTGGTGAGGCCCCGCAGTGATTTTGAGAGGCAGAGACGTGTGGCCAGAGAAAGAGAAAAGGCTCCAGCCATGCACCAGGAGAGTGGGGGCTGAGAAGCAGATTTATTGTGCTAAGTGGCTTTTTCCTCTCTGCTCATTTCTCCTCTTTTACCGTCCTTGCTGCAGCTCCTTCCTCAGCTTTGGCCCTGTGGACAACCGGGGAAAATACTCTGTTTCCCCTTCATGGTTGTAACACATGTTAAATCTTGCTCTATTATAATCCAAACAATGATTGCCACATTTGATTTTTATCTGGACCATTTAAGCCCTTAATGAAGGATTTGTCCTTAATCTGGATCTCTCTCTTCCTTTTCTCAATGTGTTCCGTTCACAGTCAAGGCCCATGGGCTCCTTTAGAGACACTTTGAGTGGAGGTGTGTTGGTTTTTAACCAGATCTTTCCTCCTGCCCTGTCTCACCCCCCAGACCAGGAGGCACCATGTTCATCACTTTGCTACAACCTCAAACTCCTTCTTCCAAGCCAGAAATGTGGGCAAGGCTCTTGGAGACACTGTCACTTTCCTAACCTCATCCTGACTGCAAGCCAGCCCAGACCCCACCTCTTCCCCTAGACAAGCACTAACTGCGGAAACTTCAGCAACACGGAGTTGCTGCCTTGATTTTTCCCAGAAAGGCAACACATGGCAGTGACAACTTAGTGGGAGGGTGTCTCTCTTTTCAACAGGACAGAGCTTCTGGTGGTCACTGCCTGGAGCCCACCACCTCTGCCCCGCTCAGCACCCTGGAAGAGGATGAAGATGTTAAGTTTTTGCCTAAAGTCTTATTTAAATTTTATTTTAAGCTGAAAAATGAACGCATAGGAATGCAGGATGCTCCCAGTGCCTGTGGGTGTTGACAGCAGGGATGTTCTGGGCTGCCCCATCCACCTCCTGATCTCAAGGCAAAGATGAGGCAAACGCTGTGTACTGAGAGAGCTCCCTTTTTTAAAACCTGCAATCTTACAGAAAATACAAGCAGGGCCGAAGAAACCTCTCAGTAAGCTGAAAATGTTGTGTTTAGTGTTTCTGCAGTGTAGGGAGAGCTCAGAGCTTCATTTAGCAAAAGTAGCCAAATCTACTGGCCTGTGGGGTTGGAGGACTTTTATGTCTAGCAAGTAATAACTGTCTTTAATTAGCTTTATTTACACAATAGATGTCGATGTCAAGCTCTCAGTGAAAAGGGCAGAATGTCCTTAGGGGGAAATGCAATTTTTGAAGCCTGACAACTTAAAACCAGTGGGAAGGTTTGTGCTCAGACTGCCTGGGGAGAAAAATCACCTTTGGCTCAGCAAAACAGGAAGGATTTCAAGCCCAAAGCAGAACTTTTTCAAGAAACTAATGAAAATGGAGGATTATGGTTTAGACTGTTTTGCAATCATTGGCCTCAATTCTACAGACAGTTTTCACATGTGCCTTACTTTATATCTGTGGTTGGTTTTGCTGACCCACATGGGATTATTGATACCTGGAGGCAGAAGTCAAGGCCAGAGTGTTTACAGAGCAGAGTTTAAACTATAGCATTTTTATCAGAAAAATAACATTATGCCAAGATCTCCATAATTGGTTCACTGGGATCCTTTATGTTTGAAAAAAAAAAAAAAAAGCTGAGAAATTCAGGAATTAAGATTCCTGAGGGGGTCTCGGATCTGCTTCCTCGGGTGAATAGGACCTTTTGTTGTGCTGGATCACAGCATTGGGCCATGAAACTTTTTCAGTAGCTGCTAAAAACTCTTACCACTTTTATCTAATTTGAATCTACTGCTCACATGAAAATACTCTCTGCATTTCTTTCCACTCTCTATTGTGTACCAAAGCTATGTTTGGCCACTAGCTGAGATTGAAAGGTGTCCCCTCATCAGTAGGAAGCAACTAATTGAAATAATATAATTTTTAATTTTTTATAGTATTTTTTCTTTTATATCATGGGTGCATATTGTACCTGCCGTGAAACTACTTGTTGAGCCCCCTGAAACAAGAATAAATCCCCTCTTCAAACTCTATTTCCACCATTTATTGGACTGTTGAGCCGAACTGCCCTTGCGCTGACTCACGGTTTGGCACTTTGTATTTATACACGTGATAAAGATTTGCAACAAAAAGGGAAAAACCTCTTCACTGGCACTGTGGTCCCAGAGAAACCTTTTCCTCCTCAGCTGCATTGGCAGAGCCCAGGGACATGGCCACAGTTGCAGTGTGGGCACCGTTGTCATCACTCTTTGCCACTCAGCACCGAGTGAGATCAGGGCATTCCCGCAGTCCTCACGTTCCGTCCCACTGTTTGGCCACCCCCCACCTGCCCTGTCCGTAGCTGGCCCAGCTGCCAGAGTCGCAGATCTACCCAAATTTAGGCAGGCTTAGTGCCCCATTGCCCATCCCGTCCCTTCTGACCCCCTGTGATTTTACTCACATCCTTCATGGGTCTGGACACCTTCCACATGACCTTTATCCCACCAGGTCCAGAAGCTTTGATGTAGTATTCCTGGCACCGATATTGTCCTCAATACTGGGTTTATTTTTCCTTACTGCCTGTTTTTCTCTCCAGCTCCCTTGCCCGAAGTCTTATCTTGGTTTTTTTGCCTTTTCCCAGCCTTTGCAGACCTTCTGTGGAAGGAGCAGCAACACAGGACTCATCATGGCCTGTCATACCTGGCTTTTCATTGCTGTCACTCCCAGCTGCCTCTCCTGGCATTCCCTAAATTTTAACTACAGCTTCTGATCGTGTTGCAGTCTCATCAGGCACTGGGGAGAGGCAGAAGAGAGTCCCCCTTCAGCCACCCACACCATAGCTCCTCTTGGTGTCCTCTGGCTTAGGTTGACCCATCTCAGCGGCTGAAAATCCCATCTGGATCCATGGCAAGGTGGAAATAGTTTGTTAAATGCCTTATATTGGGGCAATAGCACCCCTTCATCATGCACAAAGCACCGAGCATTTGGATTTCTGCCCGTGGAAAGGAGCAAACAGAGCACTGGGGTCCAAACAGGTGAGCAGGTACCCGGAGCAGAACCTTGATTTTGGCCCGGGCTGGGGCTGCAGCTGCAGCTGACATGAACTTTCCATCAGTGGCAATGGGTCAGAGGCAGCTGGGACTCCCTTTCCTCCCTGCTCCGACCCTTGCCGTTGAGGGCTGAGGGCAGAATTAAGGAGAAAAAGCATCATATGGGTCATGGGAAGAGGGAAAACAGAAGCAGCTAGGCCAGCCGGGGAGGAAACAGGGGACACAGATGTCCATGGAAAGCTGAAGCCACTTACAGAGGATGCATTTACTTGGATTTCCTTCCACTGGAGCTTAATTGCAATGTTTTTTAATGGCAGGTAGGACAAGAGCTGGGCTTCTGCCTAAGCACTTCTGCATCCTGCATAAAAGTGCTGAATGTAATATTAACAATAATTAATCACAGCTACTGGGAAGAAGCCGGCAGCGTTCCCCGCCCCGGGAACGCTTGTTTCGCATGCTCAGCCCGGTAACTCCCATCTCTTTGCACTGGAGAGTGGCAAAGAAGCAATGGGCTTCCCTGTGCTGCTGGATTTCCAGTGGTGGTGGCACTGGCATTCACTTTCTAGTGCCTCTGGCAGCCTCTGCTGGGAATACAGGTGGTTCTTGGACACCCCATGTTGCTCCTGTGTGTAGGAAAAGGCCACTCGCCACCAACTCACTCACCCACATTCCCTTTTTTCTCCCTCTGCCCCAAAAGGCTGCTGGGATGATTCCAGGTCAGAGCAGACCGGCTGGGACAGGGTGGATTGCAGGATTGCCACGGTGCTTATGGATTTCTCCTTTTGTTGGTACCACAACTCCGTCTCTCATTAGCTCCACTAATTGCTCATTATGTGTTTTCCATAGGTATATGAGTGTTTTGGAACAGCCCGTTTTTGCATCCTATAATTAAATGACCACTAATGAGACCATTAGAACAGGAGCAGCTGAATGCACTAACCCATGCGGGGGGGCTGGATATCCATATAATAACTGACAGGAATTCACTGGCTGCATCAGTCCCAGTCTGGGGACAGCAACATGTCAGCACCCTGCCATCCCTCAGGCCTCTCATCCCCTTTGAGGTACTCCCAGGCCCTGGCTCACCAGCCCTCTGTCCCTCTGTTTTGCAGGGATAATTTTTGCTGGACACCTCATGGGGTGAAAATGCCCATCATGGGGTGAAAATTCTGTTTCCAAGGCAAAAATCCCCTTCCCAGAGCTCCAGGCTGCCCTGGCTCCTCTGCTCTTGCCCTGAATGTCACACAGGTGTACTAAAGCGAATGGTGACCCCTTGGGGCCAATATCCAGGTTTTACCCATCTCCTTCAAGCAGACGTCCCTGTTCCCCAGCCCAAGGCTCTTCCCAAGGCAGGCAGCCCTCAAAATGGGCTCGCTCCCCATCCTTCACCCTGTCTCCTCTGGGAAGTGCTGATGTCACAGGCAAACCCCTTTGCAGTGTGCAAATCCTCCTCCAGTGGAGTCGTGTGGATGTGGCTCTTGGGGACTTGGTTTAATGGTGGCTCTGGCAATGCTGGGGGAACGGTTGGACTTGATGGTCTACGAGGGCTTTTCCAACCTTAATGATTCCATGTTTCTATGAGTGTCATGGAGGAGGGCAGGGGGTCCAAAGCCCCTGTGTGCTCTTCGAGATGCAGCTTTACTGATTTATCTCCCTGGTTTTACCTCCCTGGTTCAGTGTCCTGCACAAACACATCTTGGGCAAAATGTGTTGATTTTGGGGCTCTCTGCAGACACAACTGGCCACAGCACTCTAGTTCAAGGGGGGACGTGTCCTGAAGCCACACTCTGCACATCCACACTCACTGTTGCAACTCTTCTGGCTCTGAGCAAGGAAGTGGTGATGGAACTGAGCCCAGCCCCTGTTTTTGGAGGGATGCTGGAGGGCTGGGGTTGGTGCAAGCCAGGGAGTTCTTGGGGCTGCCCAAAGTCCCAAAAAGGAGAGACTTGCACAGAAGGGGTGTTTTGTCTGCTCTGGGAGCTGCAAAGAGCAGCTTGAACCAGTCAAGCATCTGCAGCCAGCAGGGAGAGTGGCAGTCCCAGCTCTGGGGTGGGCACCCAGGTGGGTAGATTTTTGGGACCATCTGGGAAGAGAGTGAGTGGCTTCATAAACATGCCAAGGCTACCGGGGGCTTGCAGTTGCATTTGGGATGGGGGTTTGCCCCAGCATTGCGTGCATGGGGACAGCAGGGGTCAGGCTGGCTGGGGATGGTGGCACAGGGAGACCTCCACCCTGCAGCAGGCACAGCACCAGGGCTGCCTCTAGCTCCCAGCAGACCTTTCCAAAGGTTTTTGCTCCTTTTCTGACGGTCGGATACGGTGTGTTTTCATCCCTGAAATGCAGAGATGCCGCCGAGGGGTTGAGGTTGTGAAGGACAATCAAAAGGGACTCTAAACCCCTTGGCTGGTGTTTGAGGAGCTTTGGAAACCTTTGGAAAACCTTCTGGATGCTGCCCTTGGTGGGAGCGCCTTGGGTGCAGTCAGGATCCCGCCACTCCTGGGCTCTCGGCAGCACCAGCAGCTCTTCCCCTGCAATGTCATAATGATAAATGTATGTCTTTTCCGTCCAAGAGATACAGCAGAGCTGCTGCCAGCACCACGTCTCAGTGGAATCGGTGTTTGCTCTGCCAGAAGCGTTACCGGCTCATGATTCACATCTTTACAGCAGCTTTGGAAGGAAAATGTGCTGCTCGCCAGGCAGACCTTCACGCACGTCAAGATGCCACAGTTTTTCCAGACTTTCCAAAGGAAGGCACAGCCAAGTGAGACATTCCTTCTCTTCTTCCAGCTTTCTTGGAACAATCTTCTTTGATTAGTGAGCAAGACAGATAGTTGGAAAGGCAGACAGACAGGCCCAGAATGGGGTTATAATGAGCAGTTTGGATGAGCCCCAGTTGCCATTGGGAGAGCGTGCCTCCACCCGCCCCTCACTGGGTGGCTGGTGAGAGCCCCTGCTGTTCTCTGTGCTCCCTCGTCCCAGCCCTCATCCGTGGTCCCCAGCTCCCTGCCCTCCTCCATGATCCTCAGCTCCCTGACTTCCTCCAGGGTCCCTAACCCCCTGCCCTGCTCCATGGTTCCAGATCCCTGCCCTTTTCCATGGTCCCCAAGTCCCTGCCCTCCTTCATTGCCCCAAGCCCCCTGTCCTCCTCCGTGGTCCTGGACCCCCTGCCCTCCTCCATGCTCCCCAGACCCCTGCCTTGCCCCATGATCCTTGACCCCCTGTCCTCCTCCATGGTCCTGGACCCCCCACCCTCCTCCATGCTCCCCAGACCCCTGCCTTGCCCCATGATCCTTGACCCCCTGTCCTCCTCCATGGTCCTGGACCCCCCACCCTCCTCCATGCTCCCCAGACCCCTGCCTTCCTCCACGGTCCTTGGCCCCCTGTCCTCCTGTATGGTCCCTGACCCCTGCCCTCTGCTGTAGACCCCATCCTCTCTTCTCCTCCATGGTTCCTGACCCCTTCCTTCTGCCGTGCTCCCCAGCCAGCATCTCCTGGGGTGGATGGGAGCAAGGATCTGTCCCACGAGGGAGAATCACTCTGCCCTGAGGCACAAAGCAAAGGAGTTTGGGTTTGCTTTGCCTGTTGGGCCTAAGGCACAGGAAGCCAGGTTGGAAAAGCAAGCAGGTGACTAAGGGGTGACTGGCAGGTCCAGTGCAAGGGATGGGGACAAGGCTGGGGTTCAGGGAAGGAGATGGGAGTCCCTGCAGCTACACCCCTTCAGCCTCTCCAGCCCCAGCACTCGCTCCCACACCAGCAGGAGAAACAAAACAAGCATCTCCATGGAGTGTGTTTGGAAAATACCAGGTTTTATTAGACAGGCTGATGTTCAAGCTGACAGTTTTATCCCAATGCACACGATCATGGGCGTCTACACAGACCTGTGTCCCAGCTCCCTCCCTCCCACAATGCTCTCGGGTGAGACGCTCAACCCCCCAGTACTCTGGGTGCTTGGGGTTTCTCAGCTGAATGAAAAGGCCTCCTTGTGGCCCATTTTCATTCCCAGAGCTCTCCTAAGAAAGCTCAGTGTGAGGTGGGCTGGAAACTGCAGTCCTCTTGGGACTGGCAGCCACTTGGGTCCATGAGAGAGGCAACACCTCAGTGGTGTCACCTCTCTGAGCCAGCACGGAGCTCAGTTGTGCATGACAGGGAGCAGGGAACAGACTATGAATTCCAAAGCCATTGCTTTGGAAAGAGAACTCCAGCACACCATATCAGAGGGGGAAAAAGGTTCTTGCTGTCATGGAGGAGCCACATCCAAGACGTGGGCACAGGTCTTGGCACAGGGCATGCAGGTGCCAAAGGGCAGGGGGCAGGAGGAGAGGAGGCGATGAGGGCTGGAAAATATAGCAAGAGAAAAGGAAACCAGAGAAGGGATGGGGACAACAATGGGAGCAGCCTGAGAACAGAGCAACAGTGCCTTCAAGGTCAATACCCCTGTTGGGATGGGGGGCCTTTTCCTGGCTACCCCACAGGCTTTAGGGGGCCAAGGAAACAAGGACAGACATGGTGCAATACAAGCCTCGCAAATAGAAATGTTTGATGGCCTTTGCTTGCCATGACAGTGGCACACAGTGCAACAGCAGGAACAGTGACAGCACTAGCCTGTTTCTGTCAGTGTTTCTATTCCATTAGCTCTTGAGAAAACCATGCAGACGAGCCTGGTGGAGAAGAGTGAGTGGTGAGACAGAGAGGGACCCCGATGAGCAACGGGATCACGTACAAGAAAGAAGGAATGGCAGCGGAGGGGCAGCAGTGCTTGGGCAGGTTTGAGACATCACAGCTCTGACTCACGAGCACATCACTTCTCTCTAGGCTGCTCTTGCTGCTGCTCTCTCTGACATTCTGCTTGCCTTCCCTTGCACGTCCAGTCCCTCTGTGCTACGGGCAAGATCCCTCTGCCATGGCCCTTCCAATACTTGAATGTACATTTGGGTCTTGGCTTCATTAGTTCAAATGTAAGGTCCTACCTCAAAGCAGAGGTCAGGAGCATGAAAGTCCCTGGGGCAGTGGCCCCGAAACTCACTTGAACTCAAAGGGACCTTTTCTTTGCAGCACACGAGGCATGTGGAGCTCCCGCAGTTCCCCTGCCTTAATTCATGTCCCGTTGCACATGTGGAGACATGGGGTGCTGCCCTTCACACCCTTCCCATCACAACACAGCCTTCCATTCCCAGCTTTCTCTTTCGTTCCTTCATTCCTTTTGCCTTTTTCTTGCCTCAGCCAGCACCTCTGTGTCCTCTTGTTTCTGTCAAAAGTAAGTCCTTCTGCTCCAGAGGTTTCCTGAAGAGTAACACTTATGACGGGGCATTTGGCAGGAGGAAGGACAAAGGGCGTTCAGCAGGTCCATGGTGGGCTCGAAGGTGCCGGTCTCCATCCAGGACGACATCTGCCTCCTGGATGGTTTGGGCTTGGGTCAGCAGCCAGCTGTGCTGTCCATGAGGGCCAGGTTTCAAGGTCAGCTGTCCATGGGGAACCTCACCCTGCCCGGGTGCTTCCAAAGCAATACTCCTTCAGGACTGAGCAGCGATGCTCAGAGATGAGCCAACAAATGGCTAAAATGGGAGGAGTTTGGAAAACAAGCCCCAGAAACCTGCCTGGATGTCCTGGAGAGCACAAAGCAGCAGGTGGGCAAAAAGGATGTGACCTTTTTCACTTCCCAGCTAGGGACTCCCCATTCCTGTCTCCCTCCATGGAGCACAAAAACATGGGGGTCTGACTGAGAAATCAGCAACATGGACTTGGACAGGGTCAAACTGCCAAATCCTTACCCTCAGAGTCCTGCTGATCCGCAGGTGGGATTTGCCAGCATGGATTTTGAGTTAATTACACTCACAGGCACAAAGTGCCCTCTCCTATGCTGACCCAGGGGAAGGAAACCCTGCTCCCAGCTCCTTGTGGGACCATCTGGTTTTGGGTGCTGGCCCTCCTCCGGCACAGCTCAGCCAGTGCTGGCCACTCTTCTCCAGCCCACTTCCTCCTCTGACAGGGACTTCCAAATCCCATCACGGCTTCCTGTCTGGAGCTACAGCCACCCTTGCAAATGCCCCTTCACAAGGTGAACACCCAGGTGAAGACTGCAGAAGATCAACTCAGCTGTTAATTGAAAGCAGAACTCACCAGGTGACCTAGAAGTCTCAGAAAGAAAAACAAGATCAATATTTGTTGAGATTTGTAGCATGTTTGTGTGAGAAAACAACAGCCGGGACCTGGCCTCTCTTTCCTTGACCAGCCCTTTGGCCCGGGGCTCCTGGTGATGCCTGGGTTAGTGTGTCACTGCTCTCCCCTGTGCTCTCATGCCGTGCCCTCGTTCTCGCTCCCTCATGGCTTCGGGGACGCAGAGGTTGAAATTCCTCTTCACGCACTCTTGGCATCAGTGGAAAAGCAGCTGCTGTTCTACTCCCTGTGCATTGCTCATACTTACAGCTTAAACATTGCCTTCTACTCAAAAGAACAAAGATAAAAGGTCAGGAATTCACAGTTTTTATTCTCTTCCTTATGCCCACCCATCTTCCCCTGCCATCAAGGTCAATGACTCAAAGTTCTCATCGTACGGTAGCCTTTGCCATCACGGCACTCAAAGGGTTAACAAACCATGGCTTTTTGGACAGATAAGACATAAGCTCATTCACCAGTAGGAACACGTGGACGGTTAGGTTATGGATCACCTTAGGGTTTCCTGTAGCGGTTCTTTGGGGTTTCGCCACAGCCAGTGACATCGCAGGAGAGGACGTTGGGCTTCTTCCCCAAGCCGATGCTTCCCAAGAGATCAGGAAGCTCTCGGGTGATGGCCTTCTCGATCTTCTCTAGAAAACACCCTCCCATGTAGGAACACTGCTGAGACAGCAGCTTAAAACTGGTGATGGGGTTGATGCCAAAGAAGTCCTTGTAAGCCTCGCGGTTGGGGAGGTCAAATTTGCTGACATTGGTCTTTGCCAGAATGGACTTAAAGATAAAGAACCTGTCAGGATCCTCCACAATGTCCCTGAACACCAGTTCTCCATCGCTAAAGAAGGTCATTTTGTCCTTGTAGGTCTGCAGGTAGCGATCGACCAGGAGGGCGTGGATGCGCACCCGGATGGCGTGCTGGCGGATGAAGGCAATCTTGTTTTCCATCCTGTTCTCAATCACCTGGTTGAGATCCTCCAGGAGCGATATCTCTTCTTTGAGGAACAGGTCTTTGTGGGTTTCCGGATGGTACTCATGAGGCCAGAAGGAGCTAACGTACACCCTGGGTGGCTCTGTGACATTGATGAGTGGAGCCAGGCTCCAGAATAAGGCGCCGTAGACTCTCATCAGCTCCTGGGTAGCCAGGCTGTCGGCTTTGTTCAGGATGATCCGGATCTGAGACTCACGGCCCTTCAGCTGACGAAACAGCATCTCCAGCTCCAAGCCCACGTCCAGCTTCGTGGGGTCAAAGACAACAAAGATGAGATCAGCTCTGTCAATGAACCACTGGCACACGTCGTTGAATGGGTAACCTTTAGGAGAGGAAAGAGAGAAATCCAGCAGTAGTGGCCAGCACAGGATGAGTCCCTTCATTAAGGGATGGATAAACCTCGAGCCTGCCCATGCCTTGTGCCCTACCCAAGTTGGAGGGAGTGTGAGGCCCAGTGGGCTTCCCCTGTGGCCTAGAACCTATTTCTCATGTGCTAAAACACTTCTGAGATGTAAAACCCTGTCCCTGGATGTCTGAGCCTGTGACTACGTGTCTCACCCAACTCCCCCTTGGAACTTTTCTCCCTACTGTTGGCCAGAGGTCCCTGCTGCTCCTGTGTGCAGATAGCGAATCACAGGATCCCAGAATCCTTAAGACTGGAAAAACTCTCTAAGATCAAGTCCAACCATTCCCTCAGCACTGCCAAGGCCACCACTAAACCATGTCCCTAAGTGCCACATCCACATGGCTTTTAAAATCCCTCCGGGGTGGTAACTCCCCCTCTGCCCCCTGTGCCAGTAACTGGCCACATTTTCAGTGAAGAAATTTTCCCACATGTCCAATGTAAACATCCCCTGGTGCAGCTTGAGGCCTTTTCCTCTTGTCCTGTCCCTTGTTCCCTGGGAGCAGAGCCCGACCCACCCCGGCTCTCCCCTCCTGTCAAGGAGCTGGAGAGGGAGAAGGTCCCCCCTGAACCTCCTTTTCTCCAGGTTGAGCCCCCCCCAGCTCCCTCAGCTGCTCCTGCTGCTCCAGCCCCTTCCCCACCTCCATTCCCTTCTCATTGCAGACATCCAGGTCAAGGAGCACTGCTGGTTTGTCCTGGCACTCCAGGTGCTCTGGAGACAGACTGGTGCTTCTCTGGGTCCCACTGCAGCACCAGCCATTGGCCAAGCCTGGCTCCAAGGGTGACAAACAGGGCATTAACTGGTGAGCTGAGGCAGATAATCAACACCCCTAGGAGTTCTCAGGAAATAGCAGCAGAAATGTCTGCTCTTGGTATGTTCCCCAGGTCTCAGCTGCTGCTACCATAGCCATGGGCATACAAACATAACCATCTCCTCCAGTGCAAGACCCCTTTGGTGGCCCAGGGCTCTTCCCCACTGTGCTTCAACCACCTCTGTCACCTCAGATCATTATGGCATCTTTTCTGGAGTCCCTTAGATGAACCCAGGGAGCCCCTACCTCTTTCTTGCTGCTTGCGGTTTTCAATGATGCCTGGTGTGTCCACAAAGGTGACTCGCTCCAGCAGCTTGTGGGGCACCTCAATCCCTATCAGCTTCTCCAAGAAGTTCTGCCCAAACTTCTCCAGGGGTGAGAAGGAGCGGGTGCTGTCAGCAGCCATCACAATGCCCTCAATGGTCTTCAGCTTGGGGCCGTGCATGATGACGGTGAACTCGGAGGTGGTGGGTTCTGCCCCTGTGCAGCAACGAGAGGAGCAGCAGAGGCGTGAAATCCACACCAGGCTACAGACACAAAAGGGCTGGCCTGAGACTGGGAGCATCACGAGCATCAGGAGCATCATGTGCTTTCCAAAGGATGGGGCAGAGCAAGTAGTGGGGCTATGAAATTCCTGACCAAACTTCTTAGAGAAATCCCAGTAGGGTTTTTCTGTTTTCAGGGTGGGGCTGGTGGCTCTAGAAGTGGCCTGATTGCACAAGGTGCCCTGGGTAACCATCTCCCGGGAGCTCTTATTACCACAGCGCTGAGGTGTCCATGGACATCTGTTCTCAGCGCTGAGATGACAACTGTTGGGAGCAGGGACGAGGGGAATGGCTTTTCTCCTGGACAGGTGAATTATCTGGCTCCATGTGAGGAGGGATGGGGAGAAGACAAAGACGAGTTGCCCTTGTGGTGTGACCACTGCTGTAGGGGTTGGGAGCCTCATCCCTGCACTGTGGGATGATGATGTTGTGGGAGAGACACCCTGGGAAGCGGGATGTGTCCTGGGCTGTGATGGGGAACCTCTCCATGCACATGGCACTACAGCCAGGTGGGACGGAGCAGATCCCACCTGAATCCCACAGGGGGGATCAAAGAGGCGTGGCTTGGAATCGCTGACAGCACAGATGTGGAAATGCAGGTGCCGGCACCTCTCTGCAGAGCAGTGAGTGTGGTACCTGTGTACAGCTGGTAGGGAGTGTTGTCCAGCCCCAGGAGGTAGTTTATCATGGAGGATTTGCCGACACTCCACGGTCCCAGGAATAGCACCATAGGCTTGGAAGTGATCTCCCCATCTGCAGAGAGGGGAAATAACAAGAGGAAGTGAAGGAACAATAGCCGCCACCGCCACGCGATTAACTCCTGGCTGTAACGAACATCTCACCCGAGCAACACAGTGGTGCTGCCAGGGAAGCAGCTGCCCTTCGGGGGCCACCAGCCATTCACCAGCCAAGGCATTGCCCAGCACCGGCCCCGCTGGCTGCGTGAACAGGACGTCACCGTGCTCTGCGGCAGCACCCAGCTTCACTGCCCGATGTTCTCCATGGTTTGGCCCTTCTGAGACTACAGAGAACCGGATGATCTTTTGTCTCAGTTCAGTTCTGTTTTGGGGCTGCCTCTGGGGTGAGGGTGTTGTTTGAAGGCAGCTGCCTCAAAGCACGGGACATGCCAAGGAGGAGGCCATGCCTGAGCCAGAACACCTCGTGCAGAAGGAGCTGCTGTGGTTTCAGGAGCATCAGGGCTTTGTAAGCGTGGGGTAAGCCTGGTGCCAACTGCCTGCAAGCCTTTCTCCTGTATCTTCATGGGGATCTGTCCCCCAGGCCATGGCTCCCAACCCTCTGGCCAAACAGGAGATCACTGCCTGGCTCCAGCTGGCTGTGGAAAGGGCAGGCTGGGCAAACAGCCCTGCTTTGGGCTTGGGGAAAGGCAGGAGGGTCAATTATAGTCCCCATCCTGCACCCTCCAAGTCCTGCAGTGTTCTTCAGGAGGCTGGTGGTGTGCCCATAAAGACCTGGCCTCATCCCATGCCATGGAGCCTGGAGCACAGGGGTCCCTGGACATAGCACACACAGCCAGTGCTTCCAGGAGCAAACCCTGCTCAGTTGGGATTCTTGCAATCAGCCTGTGCCTGCCGTGCCCCACCCTCCAGCCTCCAGGACACCAGGCAGGCAGCAGGCAGAGCCGGAGGAGGCCCTGGCCCGTACCAGCCCCCAAACTGTGCCCAGGATAGCCAGGAGACTGATGGTCAGCTCAAGTCCAGATCAGGCCAGGAATGGATGTAAAAAATCATTGAGTTCCCACTGGCGGGAACCAACCCCATCCTACACTCAGGGTGGGAGAGGGTCCATCCAATTGTTGCCAGAAGAACTCCAGCCAGAGGAGCCGGGAACTGCTGTCTCAGCCAGAGCTGAGCCTTCCACCACGACCCAAGACAAGGAGATGCCCTTGAGCTGTGCTGCCCTTGGCACCTTCTCTTCATCCCCAGGCCTAAGGCAGAGCTGTTTTCCCTGTGGTAGCTGAGAGACCCTGCTCCTCCATGGCTGCTGCCCCCACAGGAGCCAGCAGCCTTCCATAAAGCCAGGGATGCATCTCCAAGGTGGAGAAAGCCACAGAGTCCCCACGGTGCTGAGCTCCTGTCCTGAGGGCACTGGAGGGCACTGCATGGCAGCTCCTCACTGAACCCATCTGACTGGGCACAGGAGCTGGGCAGAGTATTCCAGTCCCCTCATGCCTGCTTCTGCCCATGGCAGAGCCACCGTGTCACCACCAGGGAAGGGAATGGGCCGGGGACATCTCTCCAGAGGGCACAGCTCAGCCCTGCTCTCCAAAGCAGGGCAGCACCTCCAAGGCAGGAGATGGATGGCCTTTTCTGCTGCCTGCTCCCTGCCTGCGAGCCATGGGGATCCAACCTTATATTCTCACACAGGACCAAAACAAATGTTGAAACCTCAGACTTTCAATATTAATCATTCCTTTGCCGCTCTGTCGCCGCGGCTCTGCTTGCTTGCCAGCTGTAATTTGGTTTCAGATGGCTGTTATTATTATTGTCATCCCTGTGATGTTGTGCCAGAGGTTTGGGGTGGGTCCCCGTGTGCTTTTTCATAACACGTCCCTGGCTAGGTGTGGCTATGTGAACGTGAGCACCCCTGAGCACTTCCACCCCTCTGCCAAGGGGCAGCCCCTCTGCCAGGTCACCCATGGCTTGTGAAGCCCACCTCTACCCCCGCGGGCTGTGTGGGCAGTGCCAGGCACTGGGTCCTTGCAGCTCTGCAGAGAGCACAGCAGGTCCTGCCAGACGAGGCCACCTATGGATACTCCGGAGTCTGGGAGAGCAGGGAGCATCTCCCACCCTGGAGGATGTTGGCCTGGCGTTTGTCCCTGCTGTGTCCCCGTGCCATGTCTGCCAGCAACAATTTGGGTCACCTTGATGGTCGGGACAGCGGAAGAGCGCCGGGGCTGGGCTGGGCTGGCGGCAGCTCCATCACAGCAGCTCTCTCCAGCCACCCTGTGGCTGTTCGCTCCCAGCTCCACGAGCCTCCAGCTCATCCCTCGCAGAGCCGGTGTCTGCCTGGGCTGCTCAGCTCGGGGGGTCGGAGCAAATCGCAGTTCCAGTTCGTGTGTCCAAGCAGTTTTTCTTTCCTAGAGCAGGGGCTTTCTGGGAGGTTTTTCCACGTGGCAATGACAAGGTGCCCTTTGTTAGGAGCACTGCTGCTCTGGGGCAGGAGAAGGGAAGGCTCTGGGGAGACCTCAGAGCCCCTTCCAAGGGACTAAAGGGGCACTAAGAGCGCTGGAGAGGGACTCTGGACAAGGGCCTGGAGTGACAGGACAAAGGGCAATGGCTTCCCATTGCCAGAGGGGCAGGGATAGGTGGGATATTGGGAAGAAATTCCCCGCTGTGAGGGTGGGGAAGCCCTGGCACAGGCTGCCCAGAGAAGCTGTGGCTACCCCATCCCTGGAAGTGTCCAAGGCCAGTTTGGACAGGGCTTGGAGCAACCTGGGCTAGTGGAAGGTGACCCTGCCCACAGCAGGGCGTGGAACAAGATGAGCTTTAAGGTCTCTTCCAACCTGAACCATTCCATGATTCTATGGTTAACCCTGGGCCAGGTGTTCCTTCTTCTTGTCCTCAAGCCCAGCAGAAGGGCCTGGTGCCTGTTTGCCCCCCATGTGCAAGTCTGTCCTGAGGATTCCAGGCAAAGCAGAGGACCTGGCAAAGCCTCCTTCCTCTCCTGTTTGAGACTGAGCCATGGACAAAAAGGTCTTCTCTGTTCTCAAACCACCCAGGAAAGTTGAAACACCTGGAGAGACTCTCCCAGCATCACCCACGCCACCACCCCATCCTTGTACCACAAACACCACCAGCCACCCTGCCCATGGCTGGCCAGCTCACTCCCAAGGCTTCAAAACCCACGAGTATCCTCAAGACATGTGCGTGTGCCCACAGATGGAGGGAGGAGCCCACGTGGCTGCAGATGGCCTGTGCCTCCTCCACACTGTGCCTCCTGTGCCCACGCCCACCCAGGCAGCCTGGGAGTGCCTGAACCACAGATACAGATAAGACAGCTATCGGCATATACTATAAATACCCACAGAAGTGTCTCTGCTACTGGCACACTGGCACAACAGGGAGCCAGAGGCTCCCCAGGCACTGGCAGGGCTCTGCCAGAGCTGTGACCATGTCCAAAGGAGCCAGTTCAGCAGGGTCTGGCAGCGTGGCCGTGGGGTGGGACAGGAGAACAGAAGGTGGGATTCCCCTGCTGGTATCTCAGCAGGGACATTGTCCCCATGGCCCAGCATGGGGCCTCCTGGGAAGGGCTGGGTGTTGGTTGGCATTTCTTGGACCATTTCCCATCTCCTTCTTCTCCAGGGGGACCTGGCAGCACACCCAGAGCAGGACAGGCAGGGAGAGGAGCCAGCTCGGCCTCCCGAGGGGGCTGAGGCCGCCGGGTAGGGGCCAGCCCGTGTTACTGGGACAGCTGCGGCTTAAACTGCAGCCAGCAGGGATCAAGGGTGGACATTCACAAAAGTTTCTGCGCGCAGAGGGGTGAAGGGTGGGAAGAGGTCCCCTCTGTAGTGAGGGCTATTGGCTGGTCTCCTCCAGTTATGCAATGGATGAGAGATCAGTCTACAGGTCCAACACAGAATCATGGAATTGTTTAGGTTGGAAAAGACCCCTAGGATTATCAAGTCCAACCACTCCCCCAGTACTGCCACGGCCACCATTAAACCATGTCACCAAGTTCCACGTCCACACGGCATTTAAATCCTACTAGGGATGGTGACTCCCCCACTGCCCTGGGCAACCTGTGCCAGTGCCTGACCATCCCTTTCCATGATGGAATTTTCCCAATATCCAACCTAAACCTTCCCTGGCACAACTTGGGACCATTTCCCCTTGTCCTGTCCCTTGTTCCCTGGGAACAGAGCCCGAACCTCCCCTGGCTCCCCACTTCTGTCAGGGAGTTGTAGAGAGCAAGAAGGTCCCCCTGAGCCTCCTTTTCTCCAGGCTGAGCCCCTCCAGCTCCCTCAGCTGTTGCCATAGGACTACCATGGCCAGAGGAACATACAGCCTCTCAGCCTCAACCCAAGAGGGAAAGGGCCTGGGCGAGGTGGGAATTGCAGGAAGGAAGGGGCTGTTGGGATGCAGAGTCAGGCTGGGACAAGTGCAGCGACACATGTGCCAGGCTCTGGAAGGGCTGGGAGCACCGGCGCTGGTGGGTGCCGTGCCATGGCAGATGCTGGGTCTGCTCTCTGCCAGGGAAGCGTGGCTGTGCCAAGACAGGTGCCATGGAAAGCCAGAGGGCAGCGAGGGCCGTGGCAGCGCTGGCAGCATGCAGGGCAGGCAGCGATACCAACCTGTGGCCGAGGAGCCCAGGGTGCGTCCGGGGTAAGCTGTTAGCAGGGGACACGGGGAGAGAGAAAAGGAACCGTGAGTCCAAGGAGGGATGCAGCAGCCTGGGTCTGGCCCAGGGCGAGGAGGGAGCTGGCAGCCACATTCCCAGCAGGAGAAGTGGAGTTACAGCCTGTGAGTGCCCTGGTGCTCCCAGGATAAGCACTGAACCCATCTCCCTGCACAGCAGGGATGTGGCTCGGGGTGTCCTGCACCCCAACCCTGCACTGCTCAGAGGGTTATTGCCATCTCTGGAGGCATTCACCAAGCATACGGAGGACTAGGACATCCGCCAACATGGCAAGTGTCCTGGGGTCACCTGTACCCCACCCCTGTGACTGGTGATGGCAGCTGGGAGATCATTTCTTCCACAGGGACACTTGCTAATTAGCACGTATCAGTAATTAGGGTCACCAGCATGCACCACAACCTGGCGTGACCTCACTGCAAGCTTCCCATTGCCAGACTGGGAGAATCCCTGACCCTCAGCTAGGGACAATCCCTCCAAGCACACAGTTGGACCCAGCTGGAGTGCGCCTGCATCCACGTGGGATGGCAGAGCAGAGAGTCGGGAGGATGGCAGGCAGGGAGAAGGAGATGGCATCTGCCAGGCTTAAGCAGAGGGTGTGTGGGAGCTTTCTGGGATGCACCCTGACCATTCAGAATTGATGGTGACAGTCACAACTCCCCCAGGACAGGTGACACTGCGCTCCATGGGTGTTCTCACCCATGTTGCGGGGAGCAGAGGGGCTCCTTGGATTGCACTGCTGCGAGTGGAGCCGACGGGAAGGGAGACAAAATGGAAGGCTGCTGTGTAATGGAGGGGCAAGGGTGCCTGCGACGGCACCCCTCTATATTGGCTTACAGCTCCAAAGGTCACTCATATTCCGTGACAGTCCTGCCCTGCCACTCTCCCAGCTGTCCCACTCTTCCTAGCCAGCTGAGCCAGCAGCTCTGCCACCTCCAGCCTCCCCCCTGTCATGGGGGGGCACAGGGGGGAGGCTGGGGACATCTCCCACCCTGCAGGGACACCAGTGAATGAACGTGCTTGGGACAGGGACACCGTGCAGGGAGAAGACTCCCTGAGCCCCAGGTGTCCTCACCTGCCCTGCAAGGTCAAGAGGGCTCCCTGGGCCAACCCCGTAGCTAATGTGCAGGTTTCTCTAATTACACTGCTAATGAGGGACTGGGACAAGCTGGAGCTGTGGGTATGAAAGGCACACTGCTGAGCCTGAGGTTTCCAGGATGGAGTTGTGTGTGCCAGGCTATGGCTGGGCTGTCAGAGATCCTTCAAGGAGTTTGGTGGCCACAGAAATATTGTGGAAGGGAACACGGTCAGGCTGTCTCAGAGCTGAGCCAAGGACTACAGGCAATGCAGCATCCCTGTGCCCTTCCCTGAGGCAGCACTGGGGTTGCATCTGTGCCAGGAGGGTGCCGTGTAGGACACGAAGGCATGTGCTGGGAGCTGGCCTGGGGTGGCTGTTCCTCATGGTGAGGTGGAACAGACCATGGAGCATTGAGGTGAGGCTGTGAGGCAAGTCTTGCTCAAGAGCTGGGTTTGAGAGGGGCTGGAGAACCCAGGTCTAGTGGTTAGTGGTTGTTTCCTCAGAAGCTGAGGAGGAGGAAGGCAGTGGGAGCCTGAGAAACACTTCCTCCCATAAAGGAAGCAGGGCATGGGATGGATGAAGGGCAGAGTGGGATGTCCTGAGGGCTGGGAACTGAGTCTGAGGGCTGCATTCTCTGGCTGTGAACAGCAAAGTTAGAGCCCACCAGCTGCCCCTGTAACCCCTGACATCCTCCTAAACCATGTCCTAGGTTAAGTTGACAGCAAATACCACCAACACGGACCAGAACAGCCCAGAGAGGAGGTTGGGATGTTGCTGGACCTGTGAGCTCCAGGATGGAGACAGGACCAGGCTTTGGGGATGCAAGCTGGAGTGTTCCACCCCTATGTTCCTGGTGCTCCTTTCCCAGGCATGTGGCAGGGCTGTGCTGGCTGTGCCAGGGGACAAGCCAGCAGCTGTGGGGTGACAGGCTGCAGCAGGGCATGTTGTTGTGACCCTCAGTTGCTCTCCCACGCGGTGAGCAGATCGTGGTCCCCTGCCACTGGCACCAGCTCAGAGCAAGGCAGGCAAGGGCACAGCCCATGTTCCATGAGACCCACTCCTTCCAGAATCTCATGGGTGGGTGCTGGTTGATGTCCAGGGTGCTCTATGTCTTGAGGGGACAGGATCGGGGCTGGTAGTGAGGACTCTGCAGCCCTGCCCCTGCCCCACGAGTACCCTGTGCATGTCACTGGCTCTGTGCTGGACATGGGCTGGGCAGGGAGATGTTCAAGCCTATTCATGGAACGCCTGGCCAAGATTTAGGAGTTGCAGTGAGGATGCTTGGAAAATGGGGACTCTGCTCTACAGGGATATGTCCCAAGGGTTTTCCCAGCTGGACATAGGACCTGTGTGCTGGTGGAGCAAATCCAGCTGTAAAAGGCAGGTCTGTTGAGAGGGTGTATTGTGGTCCTGCCTCACCAGGAGAGAGGGCATGGCTTCAGGTGGTTGGGCCTGGAAACTTGGGGGTGCAAGCAGAGCTGCAGGACAAGGAGGACAAGTTCAGGACCTTGGCAGGGGGCAGCTGTGGACATGAAAGCCTGGGACACCAACAACAGGGACTCCAACATCCTCTGTGTGTTCAGGGGACATCTGGCCCTGTCTCAGGACAGGGCTTGGGTAGGGCTTCAAAGGAGAGTTACCCCAGTGAACAGGGACTTTGAACTTAGGATTGAGCCCTCTGTGCTTGGAAAATGAAGCTGTTTGTAGTCACAAGAGCTCCTTGTAGCTTGTGAGGATCTTCGGGCAGGGCTTTTTCTCCTGGAGGGGCACGTGTTGTGGCTGGGCTCAGCCCACACCATGGCAGGGGCCACAGGGACCTGCTCACCTCTCCAGTGTGTCTGAGATTGCCATGGGGTAGAAACTCTGACCCTCAGGATCAGTGAAGGCTGCAGAGCTTGAGGGATGCCCTGCCTGCATGGCTGTGTCCCGTACCCAGCAGGAAGGATGCCAGCTCCAGCCACCCCCAGGAAGCTCAACCTCAGCCTTGAGAGGTCCTGAGCTTCCTTGCCAAGCCTCTTTCACTGGGCTGTGATCTCTGCTTGGCAGGGGGACAGGGCATTGATGTTAAGCAGGTGGGGGACCCAAAGCAGGCAGGGCTCAGTGCTCAGCCCACACAGATGGCCCTGACAGCAGATGGGCTAAGGCAGATGCAGGAATCCCTGCCACTGGGTTCACATGCTCTAAGCCCAGAATGTGCATGGACTTCTTGGGAAGCTGCAAAGGGAGACACGTTATCCAAGGCTTTCCATGATCTGCCCTCTGAGCTGTTATCTGCATCCCAAGGAGCTGGTGGTGCTGGAGGCCCCCGTGCCCGTGGCATTACCTGTGATCTCGTGCTGCCTCAGCTCGTTGTATCTGTAGGAGTGCTCCAGGGGTTTGATGGAGGAGTGGTAGATCTTCCTCAGCCGCTGCAGTACCCCTGGGGGGAAAAGCACGTGGCCAGGTGAAGGGCAGACCCCATTGCCAGTGGGGAGTCCCTCCTTGGGGCATTCCCTGCAGGAGGGAAATTCCCTGTGGGTCCTGACAGGGGCTCAGCTGAAATCTTGGCCAAACTGATCCCAGTCACACATTTTACCCAGAGAATCTGTGGCTGCCCCATCCCTGGAAGTGTCCAAGGCCAGTCTGGATGGGACTTGGAGCAACCTGGGCTAGTGGACGGTGTCCCTCCCCATGGGAGGGGGTTGGAATGGGGTGGTCTTCAAGGTCTCTTCCAACCCAAATAATTTCAAGAGTCTATTATTGATGCCCCTCCCCTGCTAATGTTTCCTGCTAGGCACTGTCCCCATCTGCTGCCAGCAGCTGATGGAAGGAACATCCCTTGTAAGTGCTGTTTAACACTCAACACCCACTATCCCAAAAATCCCTCCACCGATGTGCCAGGGCTCCCTGGCATGGCCCTAAAGCTGCTTGCTGGAAAGGAGGAGGACCTTTTTCCACAGTATCTCTTATCGCTGCCTGCCCAGCCCAGACTGCCCATGGGGCCAGCAGAACAAATCCTTAGAGCAGCAAAACCCCATAAATAACTGGAACAAAAATCCCAAGCCTTTGTTATGGGCTGCCCCAGGTTCCCCTGGGCAGGGATGTGCCCCATTCACCATCTGCATCTTCCAGCCTATCTACCCTCCTAATTCTTGTACGCCCATGGGATTGTCTTTAAAGTACCTAAAACATGTTAACCCAAGAGCAGCCAAAGGGCAGCTATTGAAGACGTGGCATTACCAGACCTACAAGAAGCAAGGTTAAAATCAAAACTCTCTAGGGAAGAAAAACCCCATCCCTGCTCTTAGTGTAGGATGGGGAGGAGCCTGCCCTGCAGGGATGGGGTGGGCTGAAGGAGCAGGGTGTGCACGGCCCCCTCACCGGAGACATCGTCAGCAGGTTTTTCCTCGTTCAGCTTGAGGGTGTTCTCCAAGTGGGACCGGTCACGCTTGGTCGGCTCGCTGGCATCTTCAACCTCTTCTGGAGGAGAAAAGCAAGAGACCTGTTACTGCCGGAGGGGAGGACCCACCCAGGGGCTCACGAAGGGACTGCTGGGGAGAGGGCATGGGGAGCACAGCCCCGAGCCTGCAGCCGTGCCGTGCGCCCCCGCAGCCGCTGCCACCCGGGCATGCCGCACGCTCTCCCTGCCACGCAGGTTCCCGCAGGCTGCCAGGGCTGTGGCTGCTCGGGGAAGCATCAGCAGCAACTGCTTGGCTCCGAGGAAGGGGCAGGCCACTCCTGGGGAATGCGAAGGACGTGCCTGGAAGGGACTCCCGGGGTTGGGGCACGGCAGGAGCACGTGGCAGCTGCTGCACGGCGGGGCCCCGGCGCTTCCCCGGCAGCTGCGGCTCCCCAAAGGCTCGGCCTCCAGGGCAGGCTCTGTGCTGCCATCTCTTTGCCCCCCAAAAACCACGCACTGAGCCAGGATTCACGAGTTTGGGGTTGGCTCTGGCTGTTGGGGGACAGGCCAGCGTGACACATCGTGGCTGCCTCGCCTTTGCTGGCAGGGCCGTTCCTTCCCAGTTCTCCCACCTCTGCCTCCGTGTCCCCCTGGAGCCCTCTGCGTGATGCCCTGTGCCTGCTCCATACCAGACGTGGGGAGCTTGAGGCAGCTGCCCCCATCCAGGGAAGGTGCCCCAGTCTCCCCAAAACTTGGAAACAGAGGTGTCCTTGCCATGGAGTCACTGGCACACCAAGAGCTTTTTGGTAAGGGGAGCTGGGTTGGGCTCTAATGGCAGTTTGGAGACAGGTCTGGGGACACCAAGCCCTGGGACTGAGTTCAGCATCTACAGAGCACTGGGCTGAGGAAGACCTTTTGACTTGCCAAGTGAAGCCACAGAGACCAAACTGGGTTTGTCTTTTGGGAAAAACTTGAGGCTTTTTGAGCTGGGACTTCAGTAGATGAAAGGGGGAAAAAAAAAAGAAGACTCAGCTGGGTCTGAAGGTTGCTGCCCAACCCATGGGCCAAAGTCTACAAGGATTTCTAGGAAATCATGGTGGGGGTGTCCCTATTCCTCAGTTAGCCTTTCACTGACTGAGCAGGGCCAATGCATCAGGAACTCATTGGCCTGGACTAGCTCTTCACACCTTCCCTATGAGCCAAGAGCTGGTGGAGAAGAGACCCACCATCCCAGGAGCACCCTGCCCCTGCACCAAGCCGAGGGTCCGGAGGACTCTGTGGGTGGAGGATAAAGAGCCCTTAAGATGCCTGTGGGTGCTGGAAGGGGCCTGGGACTTGCAAATCTTATCCATGTCCACATCCCTGAGGAGAAATCACAGACTAAAATGAGGGAAGGGAATATCAGCCAGTTTTGGTACTGCTGTGAGAGGCACCCGCATGATGAGCATCTGTGGGGTCCTGCTGGGCCCTCGCTGCCCACAGCTGTGTTAGGGGCAGGTGGGGAAGCACAAGCGTTAGGACAGGGCCATGCACTAGGCGAGGTTTAATGTGCCAAGCTCAGCTCCACCAGGGTTTGATAGTAGGTCACTCTCGCCGCTACAGCACACCCGCGAGAAAAGATTCCAACCTATCTGGCTGTGCCAGCGCTCGGCGGCAGCTGGGGGGGTGCTGGGGTCTTCTGCTGCTGCTGGGGGGTCTTCTGCTGCTGCTCGGGGGTCTTCTTTTGCTGGTGGGTCTTCTGCTGCTGCTGGGGGGTCTTCTGCTGCTGCTCGGGGGTCTTCTTTTGCTGGTGGGTCTTCTGCTGCTGCTGGGGGGTCTTCTTCTGGTGCTGGTGGGTCTTCCACTGCTGCTGGTGGGTCTTCTGCTGCATCCCTACAGGGTGGGTGATGGCAGCTGGCAGGGCCATCCCTGGCTCCTTCCACGCTGGCAGCTGCTGATTTGCCTTGGCTCTTTTTGTCAGAAATGCTGGCTGCTTCCTTGTTGCTCCCTTCAGCTTTGTTCTCTGACCTGTCACCATCTTCCTCAGATTCTTTCTCCTCCTCAGACTCTCCTTGGCCTCCATCTTCCTCAGACCCTCCATGTTCATCTTCCTCAGACTCTCCCTGCCCATCATCTTCTTCCGAGCTCTGCTCATCCCCTTCTTCTCCCCCACCAGGAACAGACGCTGCTCTTGGCTCTTCTGTTTTCTCTTCCCCAGGCTGCCCTTGCTCCTCAGAGCTCACTTCCTCCATGCCGGGCTCCTCATCCTCCTGGGCATGGTTGGCAACTTGTGTGCCGGGCCGGTGGATCCCTCCATGATGCGCTGCCATGGCCTCCTCCCCTGGACTCTGTCCCTCCTGGCCCTTCTCCTTGGTGGTCTCCTCTGTTGGGGTTTCTCCTGGCCCCAGGACCCCGCTCAGGCCACCCACCGCTTCTTCCTCCCCCTCTCCACATCCCTCCTCAGCAGCGCCAGGCACGGAGGCGTTGGCAGTGCCACTGTCCTGCTCCTCCTCAGGGCTGCCATCCTGCACCTTCTCCTGCAGCCGGGGCTCTGTGGCTGGCAGGGGGCTTTCGGCAGCACCGTGGTCCGTGCCGGGGCCGCGCGGCTCTAAACGATGAGAACAGCTCGGTCAGTCTCACCCGCCCTGGCATGGGGCTACCGGGGCACCACACGGCCCCCACCGGCATGGGGGGACCCTGAAAGAGGAGTCGTGGCTCTTACCAAGAGGTTTAAACTCATCCCTAAACCTTCCCCAGTTTCCAGATCAATTTTCCGTCCCCATCGCAAGAAGTCGGGTGCAAAGATGTGTTTGTGGGAGGCAAAGCTGAGCTAGCAGGGGGCTCTGTGATGAGGCTGCCACCACAAAGCACTGCAGGAAGGTGGCAAAGCAGCCCTAAAGAACAGGGGGAACGGAGTAAAAATAGCAATTTTGGGGTGAACTGTGGGCACTTGGCAGGTTAAAAAGGTTCTTCCCCAGCCCTGACTCGGGAGGGCATCACACCAGCCGTGGTGAGTGGCAGGGCGAGAGGGAGGAGGAGGAGGAGGAGGAAGGGGCTTCCCAGCGCAGGGACTGACCCTGGCTGCAGAGCTCAGGAGCTATTTATTGTGAGTGTCCCTTCACTAGGAAAGCATCTGCCTCGCCACGCAGCTGGCAGGGACACAATGAGGTTGTTCTGTGGCCCAGGAGAATCCATCCGTATTTTCCATAGGCTCCAACTGCAATTTAACATTAGTCAACGGGTGCCAAAAATAAAAGATCACGGCTATACTGTCTCCATTACAAACAGTTGCTGCTAGTCTAAATAATCCCCCCAAACGCCTCGTGCCAGGGGAGCAGTTCAGAGGAAAATAATTCCTTTGTACTCCAGCTGGCAACCAGATGCCAAGCAGGAAAAAACGCCACCTCCACCCAGGCTGCAGGAGGAGAGCGGGCAGTGCTGGGCACGAGCAGACCTCTGCTCTGGTTCCTGCACTGTGTCCAGCCCATGGGACGGTGTCCAGTGGAGCATGGGCAGGACCTCAGCAAAGCTGGGGCTCACTGGGCTTGGCCACGGAGACCACGGGAGGGTCAGGGCTGGAATCAGTGCAGTGACAACCCCCAGATCACTCAACCCAGTTTGCCATGGCTGGGACGCCAGGTGGCTGTATCTCCATTGTGCCGGGGTCAGGTCACGTTGGGAGGTTCATGCCATGCCAGCAGCAGGCACTGGGAAGAGGAGGATGCACCCCAGCCACATTCCCGGTGGCTCTTGGTTCCCTGGCATGACAGAGCTGCCACCATGGCTCCCTGCCGTGCCCGAACCGGGTGCAAGGGTCGCCCTTGCTCTGCCCTCCCCCGTCCTTTGCTGGCACATGGCTTGCATGTACATTTGGCCTTCCAGTTCAGCTCCCAGATGGAAGGGAGATGGGTGGTGGGCAGCTCCCACCCTTGTCCTTCAGGTCACCTTCCCCTGGGACACCCCAGAAGCTGCCTGGAGGGGAACATTACATTTGACCTGCAAAGCCCTGAGTGACTGAGGGCCAACATGCCTGGTTCTGGTGGTCTGGGGACCAGCCTGGGTCGCTGGAGGGTCCTTTTATCTGACAGGAATGGGGATACTGTCAGTTTGGCCCCAAAATAACTGGTGACCTGGAGGGCTGGAAGAGGAGTGATGGTCAAAGTGGAGAGCGGGGGCAGGACCAGGCAGAGGACACCCTGAATATCCTGAGGGCTTTGTCTGGGGTCTGTGTGTCTCCCCTGACCCAGAGGGGCCATCACCCACCACGACCAGGCACAACTACAACCCCAGTGCCCACCATGAGCCATGCCCTGCCGGGGAAGGGAAATATCCCCCAGGCGCTCCCATGGGGATGTTCCTGCCGGTGTGCTGGTCACGGGCTTTACTCCCTGTGACCTTCACTGTCTTACACAAAGTCCCTGTCCCCTCTGCACCTCCTTCTCCCTCCTGTTTCCCCTACATGGTCTCCCAGTCCACGGTGGGGTGAATTGTGCTGACCCGCAATGAGCGTGAAATGGGCCGAAGGTTACGGGCTTAACACCCTCCGTGCACCCGCTGGGGGCTAAAAATAGGGGACAGCAACTGTACAGGGGGACTGGGAGCAGTGGTGACACCCCGGCCCCTCGCCCTGCGGCCAGCCAAGGGTGACGTCCGCACCTGGAGGCCCCCGTGGGCTCCGGGAAGGGACAGTTACCGTGTAAAGTGACACCGGGACTCCCCGTGTTCACACCTTGCATTGTGCCAAGAGGATGGGTGGCATCGGAGAGGAGCCCTCGCCCTGCTCCCCTCAGGGACCGGAGCTCCCTGCGGGTCCCTGTCTTGTGCTCCACCTGCCACCCCCAATCTCGTGCTATGGGGCTGGCTGCTGCCTGGGGACCCTTTCCCCAGCAGTGACAGCAGGGACAGGGAGCTCCCAGTGGGGCTCTGTGTGATGCCACAGCTTGTTTGCACATGGCAAAAGCCCATGAGGAAGGGTAGGGAACATCCCCATGTCCCCTCCATCCCTGCACGGGGACATGCAGAATGGCAAAGACCCGGCGCCGAAACGGGTCCTCCAGGAGGACAGTGAGGAGGGACAGATGGACACAGGTGGCCCTGGAGGGTCACTCTCCCCCTCCAGCAGTAATCGGAGCCCTGAGCGTGGGGCCGGGGATGGCAGGGAATGGCTTTTCACACGCCCCCTTCCCCTGCCTGGATCCCAATGGCCCTTCAGCCCTGGGGGTATTACCCGCTGGCTCCTGCGCTCCCCGTGTCCTCCCTGGGGGATCCTGGGGGACCTGGCACCGTCCAACCCTGCCTTTGTTCTCACAAAGCCTCATGGGGAATGTCTGGACACAAAGAAGGTGCCTGGGACCTCTTGGGATTTTCCAGCTGGACCTGCTGCAGATCCCCCCTTTTCATTTCATTATGATGTCCTTGCACACCAAGCTCTTTGAGCTCCCCATGGCCTCCACTTCAGGCTGAACCCCTGGTGCTCCTCCAGCTCATGGCCCAGCACCAGTTTGGAGCCAGCCAGGCCAGCACCTTCTGAGGGAAGTGTCCCACGAGGGCTCAAACAGCCCAGGGCACACAAGAACGAGATCTCTGTGCACCCCAAAACAGGATGCCCAGACACACCGTCACGTCCCAGAGGCTTCATGATCCCAGAACACCAGCATAAAGCAAACATATTCCAGCTTTTTCAATGCAGAGAGAGGTCCAGGAAGCAGCTTTGTCAGCCTTATCCACGCAGGAGATTTTAATTTTAGTCGAAAAAAGTTACAAATTGATTTGATTTCTATAAATAGTTGGATAGAACCACATGATTTTTTGATTAAGAAATGGTAAAGAAACCTCACCAGAATCTACCAAAGGGATTAAAACCAGGCTTGGAGCTTTCTAAATATAAAGATAAAAACAGGGAATCACTGCTGCAGGGTGTTTTTTTCCAGCCTCCACGCCCTAAAGATCTGGAAGGAACCCTGAACCCCTGACTTGCAGAAGACATGAAGATGAGGGAGGTGGGAGATGAAGCAGATGAAGCTTCCTGGCTGAGGAGATCTGGGTCTGTCAGTGAGACGACGGCCCGGAAACATCAGGTATTTTGGCACAGGCAGATGTCACGCTGTACATCGAGGAACATCGGCCCGTGGTGTCCCTTGCAGGGTCTGCAGCCCAGGGAAACGCTGAGGGACACGCTGTGGCATGGCTGGGGCTGTAGGAGGGACTCCCAAGAGGTCACTGTCCCCTGGCCTCCAGCCACAGGAGGCTTCACCAGCCCATCCCAGGAGTGTCCCCTGAGGGACACGCTCCAGGCACTCTGGGCAGACCTTCCTGGGTGAAGGAAGGCTTCCCATGCCTCCTTGGGTCATCCCAAACATTCTTGGTCACTCAGGCAGCCCTTGGTCTTGCCAGACTGGATTTTAACACATGATGACCTGTTATGCCACAAGATCCTCAAATCCATGGGAATGTCCGGGCAGGCACTGCCTGGCACAGCCAAGCAGGGATACCCAACCCTGGGGGTCTGACCTGGCACCTTGGGGGACTCCAGCACAGGGATGGGGCCACAAAGCTCTGGGCCCTTTCCCATGGCATGCTCCATGTGTGGGGAGGGTTCAGTTGGCACCAGGGCACCAGGGCTGTGCTGGCACTGCCAACACCCCATCCTGGCTCGGGGTGCCCGGCCGGAGCCCCTGCAGCCCCTCTGGCAGCCCCCACCGGCACACAAGCTCGTGGCTTCCTCCAGCTATCACTTACCAGGGAAATGTCCCCGTGGGCTGAAAATAGCCCAGCAGGGCCCTGCTATTCCTGCAGAGCCCGAGGAACAGGCAATTCCAGGAGGGATTTGGTCACCCTGATCTGCGCCCAGGCTGGGCTTTTGACATCCTGGATCTGCGAGTGGGACACAGTGGGAATGTGGCAAGAGCGTTTTCCGTGGGCACGGCACAGCCCCCCCAGCCCAGTGACACCTCACAGAGACCTGCTGGTGTCCCTGTGTCACCAAGGCCACACACAGGTGAGGTGTCCTGGCCTTTCTGCCTGGCTGAATGTCACCTACACACTGAGACAGAGATGGCTGATGTCACAGCACGTGTCACAGCACGGCCAACATGCCCAACATCTGCTTTGCTTGGCTCAACCAACAGCTTGGGAACAAGACAGGGCATCCACAGGGACCAGGGTCTTCTCCAGGCATGGCACCAGGGTTGTGACAGGGATGTAGGTGGCACAAGCACCCAAAATCCATGGGTGACCCTTGTCTCACTACAGCCACCCAAGGGTGGTGTTGTCCATGGCTGTGCCAGTGCTGGGAACTGGAGTGGAGTGTCACTGAGACACAGCAGTCCCCACCTGTGGAAAGCCTGGTTACCCTGGGTGGCGCTGTCCTGGGATGGCCAGGATGGGGCTACTGTGATGCTGTGCCCGGGTCCCACAATCCCACTGTGCTGGGAGGTGGAGCCCACCCTAAAGTGGCACATTCCAGGTGATGGCACAGACCTCAAGGTGACATGTCCCAGGTGATGGAACTCATCCCAAGGTGATATGTCCCAGGTGATGGGGAACACCCCAAGGTGACATGTCCCAGGTGATGGAGCTCATCCTGATGTGACACTGGCTGACAAGGCTGAGGCAGGGTGAGGACTCCCAGGGGTGGTGGCCCATGCTTGCTGTCTGTGCCAGCCCCCAGTGCCTTGCAGGAGGACACCATCATGCCAGGGCTTTCCTCAGTCCCACGCCCAGCTTGGGGGCAGTGATGGCATTGCCATCCCACTCAAATCTGTGATGGCCGTGGGGCCAAAGGCTCCCCAGGGCAAAGCTGCCAAGCATGAGGGCTGGGCACTGCCCTGGCAGCATCCTTGTGGCCCATTCCCAGGTGGAAGGAATGGCTGGGCACTGCCCTGGCAGCATCCTCATGGTCCATTCCCAGGTGGAAGAGATGGCTGGGCTCTGCCCAAGGTGTGAGTGCAGGAGAAGGAGACCTTCCCCCAGGAAGTGCCCTCACCAGGAGCCACCACCCAGCCCTGAGGTGGGTGCTGTTCCCTACTGGGGCTCCTGGCCACACCTGGGAGCTTTGCCAGCCCTGGCCACGTGGGCCATGGGTCATTCTGGCTGGGGCTGGGGCTGGAGCAGCGCAGGCGTGGGGCTGTTCCCACCTCCCGCCTCTGGGAACAGTGACAAGGTCCCAGCGGCCCCAGGCGTCACTAAACGCCAAGGACCACACCTTGCCATGATGCCTCAATGAAGGCCCTGGTTCTGTGTTAGACTCCAACTCCTTTCTCTTCACCAAATGGGTAAAATGGAAAGACATGGCCCAAAAATGGAAAAAACAACTCCCACAAGCCACTTCCTGCACCCCAAAGGAGCTGGTCTGAGAGCCCAGCTTGGCACTGAAGAGAAAGTAAAACTCATCCTGCAAATACCACCAGACCCTGTGGAGCAGAACCACTGGCAGGTGCCACTTACAGCTTTTTTTCAAACCTGCAAGATCAGAATAAAATATGGGACCCCTCAATAAGCAGGAGATGCCAAGTGTGGGGACTTAAGGGGCTTCAGCCACCCCTTGGAGACCCCAACATGCCTCCTGGCCCCAGAGCCTCCTTTGACAGGGAGGAATCCCAGTGTTGGGCCATGCCAGCCTCAGCACAACCCACACCTGGACCGGTAGTCACCCAGACATGGTGACAACCCCTGGATGTCCCCCAGGGCCACCAGCCCTGCCTGGAGCGGCACCAGCCACTGGCTATGCCCACAGAGGCTCTTCCCGACCCCCGGCCACAGCCCTGACCTGCGGCCCCACAAAGGTCACCCCACCACTGTCGGGGTGTACCACTGTCATAACCCCATAGGCGCCTCCGAGCCCCGTCATTCCCCAGAATGGCCCAAGATGCCCTTAAAAGGCCAAAACTCGTGGGGGCCGGGGGGTGCCGGGTGCTGGCAGGCGGCAGCTGCGGGTGCCCGTGCGCGGGGCGCGGCGGCGCGGCCGGGGAGGGACAGCGGCCGGGGGGGCTGCCGGGGGCACAGTGTCCCCTTACACGGCTGTTTCCATACATAGCCGCCCCTCTCGGGGCCGCCCGGCCGCAGGAGCCCGGCCAGCCAGAGAACCGGCCCGAATTAACTCAAGGGCAACCAAGGGTACCAGAGATGCCGCCCCAGCCCGCGGCCCCAGGGACGGGGCTCGGCGGGTTCCGCGGGGATGGCACAGCCCGGGGAAGGGGGTTCGGGGTCCGTCAGAGATCCCCAGCGCCCCGGCAGCCCCGCAAAGCCCTCGCGGTCCAAAATCGAGCCGCCACGGCCCCGCCGGGTGACACTGCCCGGGCTCCGTGCGCCCCGAGGGGGGACCCCACTCTGTGCCCCCCGCCATCCTCCCAGGGTGACACTGCCCGGGGCAGCAGCGCAGCCCGTGCGCCCCGAGGGGGGACCCCACTCTGTGCGCCCCGAGGGGGGACCCCACTCTGCGCCCCCCGCCGTCCCCCCCGGGTGACACTGCCCGGGCCCCGTGCGCCCCGAGGGGGGACCCCAGTCTGTGCGCCCC
>VWZG01011328.1:0-11656 GCA_013396735.1 Grallaria varia
TGCCAGAGGTGCCAGGGGTGCCACGCTGCTCCTGCCAAGGGTGCCAGGTGTACCCGGCTGCTCCTGTCAGAGATGCCGGGCTCCTCCTGCCAGGGGTGCCAGAGGTGCCAGGCTGATCCTTCCAGGCGTTCCGGGCTGCTCCTGCCAGATGTACCAGGTGTACCAGGTGTACCAGGCTGCTCCTGCCAGGGGTGCCAGGCGGGCACAGAGCTCCGCGGGCTGCAAGGTGACTTTGCACACTGAGGGGAGAGGGGCAGGAAGGAGGTTTCCCTTGTTCCCCAGGAACCGGTGCCAGGGCTTTTCCTTGGCTATTTTTACCTGCAGGTTGACATGGATCAGGCTCAGGAGGGGCTGCAGGACCCTGTCCTGGGATTTTGGCTCTGTTGAGTCCCTGCTGGTCCCACACGAGCCGAACCTTTGCAGCTCTGACTGGAGTTGTGTCAGGGGAGGCTCAGGCTGGATCTCAGCAAAAGGTTCTTCCCCCAGAGGGTGGTGGGCACTGCCCAGGCTCCCCAGGGCAGGGGGCACAGCCCCAAGGCTGCCAGAGCTCCAGGGGTGTTTGGATGATCCTCTGGGGCACAGGAGGGGACTCTTGGGATGGGTCTGGGCAGGGCTGAGGGTTGGACTGGATGATCCTGGTGGGTCCTTCCAACTCAGCCCATTCTGTGATTGTGTGAACTCAGAGCAATGAGGACATGAGAAGTGGCCAATTGTACCTTCACGCTATTTCTGTGTGCTGTTCACGACCACTGACTGACAGGAGAGGTGTAAGGGCACAGGAAGGAGCCCCGAGGAGACCCTACAGCCCTTTTAGCCGCCGGTGCCTGAGAGGAGGGGCAGCTCCAGCAGGGAGGATCCCATCCCTCTCCAGGTTTCTCCTCCCAGTCTTGCCAGTCCTGGTGGCAGGAACAGGCAGAGGAGGTGACAGCAATGCACGAACCAGTGTCTGATTCCACCTTTCTGCCTGGGTCATGGCTTCCTTCTTTCCTTTGTATTCGTTGGGTGCCAAGGCTTGAAGGGCATTTTGGAGGAAGAAGGCGAATCTTTCCCTCTTTCTCAGATTTGTGATCTGTACTCCTTAGGTCTGTGCTTTTGAACCTTTCTGAGTCTGTAGGAATGACTTGATTTTGCAGTTACTATGGAAATCTCTGAAGTACAGCTCTATCTTGTGTCTTTTTCCTCAGTCTGTCCATGAAAGACAATTCCTTCTCACTCACTTTGGTGAATGCTCCTCAGGTCATCAAATAATTGCCAACTATTCATATATGAACTGAAAAAATCAACCTTTCCATCTGTTTTCCCAAACTCCAATGTATCACAAGCCCTAATCCTAAACATTGCTGAAGTATAAATCAAATTGGAGGCTGATGGGGAGGTGGACAAACACAAATTCCTTCCCTATCCTGGCTTTCTGAATGTGCCACTGAAATGACTGGATTTTGAATGTAAGAAAAGAGCAGAAGAAGGTGATTTGGGGTTTCTGTCACCCTCCCTGAACAAGGGAAAATGTTGTTTGCAGCTCAACCTTCCCCCAAGGCAGCCCCTGCTGATGACTGAGGGAGTTACAGTGGGATCACCACAGCCAGGGGAATCCTCTGGAGCCCCAACCTCTGTCACAGCTCCTTTCTTTCCTGCCAGGAAAAGGTTCTGTGGCTGCACCACTCGTCTCAACTATTTCTATTTTCATAGTCCCCTTGAGTTCCCTGGCAGGCAGAGTCAGTGAAGGCACCTGGGACTGGGGGCTCTTGGGCTCGTGGCCAGCTCGGGTGGGAACAGAAGACCTTTCCTGCAAAGCTGCTCAGAGCTGAGCTGGACTCCAGTGGTGGCCTGGAATGGTGTCACAGGCTGCCTGGAATGGTGTCACAGGGTACCTGGAAACTCCAAAAATAACTTTCCAGACACACGGTGGCAACTGGGGGGGAGGAATTTTGGTGTTTTTTCACAGCTCAGTGTTGTTTCGATCACATGCAAAGAGACTCAGCCACCAATTTCAAACGAGTCCTGGAATAATCCTCCCTCTAGAAATGAGAGTTTGTATGTAAAGCACAGTTCTAAGGTGCAAGAAAAGAGTAATTGAAGTAAGAGAGATGTAAAAGTTTGCCTCTTCAGTGAGTGTGATTTGCAATTTTAAAAAGATAAATCAAATTAATACTTAATTTGTTTGGAGTTTGGAAGCCCCAAGAAACATGTGCAGAGCCATTATTAGCACTGACCAAATGAGCTGAGCTCTTAAGTGTGACCTGTCAGCCCTTCTCTTTAGATCCAGTCTGTCCAAATCAGAAAGCCCTACTGAGGTTGTGGTATCCAGTTTGTGTGGGCATAAAGTTAGCATAAAATACACCCTCATGCAAACTATATTATTGGAACTCTTATTATCCTTTTTTTTTCACTAATTCTGGTCATTTTCTGACATTTGCTTTTAAAGAAATCAGATGGGCACTCTGGTCTCAGAAACGTTTCTTCTGTTTGCTTTTAGGAAGTGATTAGAAAGATTCAACTGTAGAAGAAATAATAGTAAAGTCTGCTTGAATTTATGGCAGTAAGTTCCTTGGGAGGACCCAAATGCTACTTGTAAGAAGCATTTTTTATGAGTTCCATAAAAGTAGCAGCAGACAACAGGCCCTTATTTGTTTGAGACTTGCTGGAGTGTCAGGCACGAGTCAGTTTTTATATCTAACCACACATTTTCGGGGGCCTTTGAATCTGTTTCCCACCAATACCTGGGAAAGGTTTAAAAACCAAAAAGAGAACAGGAGCCAGATCCAGAAAATCTTCCCCGGGCCTTCCCATGGCACACATGGAGCTTTTTTCCTTCTGTCTTTTGTGGCTCTGGAAAATCTGCAGAAGCAGAAACATCTCGCACTGTGGAGGTCACTGGCTCTGCAATTTCTTCGACTAGATGGTAAAAATGCTCTCTTTGAGGATGGTGACTGCAACCACTGGATATTCTCAGCCAAAGAAGGAAAAGAGGCTGTTGATCCTCTGGCAGATTTGCCTTCTGAGATATGGAGGAATGAGCTGCAGAGCTGGGAGAGCCCCACTGAACTCCCAGAAGTTGCAGCCACAGCAGGATTTGTCCATTAAGAATAGTCACCATAACCAAATCCAATATAAACAAATAATCCAAATGGTGAGAACTACTCCCTGTGCCCACAGCCCAGCTTTTTGTTTCTCTTTACAGAAGCCCTGTGGTTACTGATTTTCTGTTTATTTGCTTGGAACTTGGTGCTAAGGCAGATGCCCCCTTTCTGGCAGCACAGAAGGTTTGTGCTTCCTGGCACTGACAGTCACCTTCGTTATAGTTCAGCTTCTTACATCATTATCCTGTCATTTTATTAGCGAAAACATCATTCTATTTCCCTGGAGATCTTTTACACCCATGGAATAATTTTATCCAAAAAAATGACCAAAAAATATAATTGCCTAATTCATAATGGAGTTTCAATAAAACTGAAGGATGTTTAGGAGGGAAAAGCTGAGGCGAGCAGGGCATGGGCAAGGACAGTTTAGAACATTCAAGGAGAGAAATGTGTTAATACCTCAGGGCAGGTGAGCATCTGGGGAGATAAAGAACACAGACTGATACACAGCAGGTGTCCCGTTATTGCCAGTGCTCAGAGAAGAACTCGTCTTCCAGCAGTTGGGTTTTCAGAAGGCTGGAGACCTGCAGAGATGCTGGAATTCTTCCCCAGGACTGCACCTTGACTCTTGGCAACAAACCAGTTTGGTCAAGCAGGAAAAGGAAAAGCTGCTCTTGAGAATCTGACCCAGAGGTTTAATTTAGGTTTTACTTCAGCAAGGCACATACAAATATCCTGGAATGTATACTAACAGTGAACGGCTGTTTAAGCACCTGGCTGAATTATTCTGTGCTTGTAATATTCTTCACTACAGAATAATTAATCTCCTGGATGACTATAATCTTGAATCAAGTAGCTTTACAGTAACAGTTGTTTAAGACCTTGAAAACCCAAAGTCCTTATAAACTCATGCAAAGCTGGATCCTGGACAGAAACCAATCCCTTGGCTGGAGGTACAGTATTGGAAGTGGGATTCCCAAACCAGCACACGGCTGAACTAGAACAGAAGCTTTTCCCATTTATCATGTAGATGGTTTTTCAAAGAAGGGCACTCTGGAGCTGTACCCACGAGAAAGATTTCCCTCATGAAGCAGGAATGGGCACTAAAAATTCACTAGTGCTACAAGAGACCAGCCCTGATGTGATTATACCCAGCTTGGGAAGTTTCCATCACACCGACAGCACGTTGAGTCTTTTTGCATTTTGCTGAGTGTCTTTAGAAATGGTGACAGCAAAGATTGTCTGTGTCCTTTATCAGTCCTGGCCGTGCTCAGACTGTGGCTCACCCAGGTTATTTTTGTTGCAGGGCCCAAGCCAGAGTGAAATCCTTATTTCACTTGATGAGCCTCAATTGCAAGAAAGCTCTTGTTCTCTTCAGAGAGTTGTCTGGCCACTGCTTAGAAAGACAGGCCTTGATCAGTAGCCCACTATTCCCTCCAGTTGCCTCTGCTTAGACCCATGAATAGACCATAAATAACCATATCATTTGATTTTTCAGAAAAAAGCATTTGTGGGCTAACAGAAATCTCTAACGGACACGAGCAGTCAAAAGCAAAATCCTAAATATTTTAACAGTCCTGATTTGTATGTCGGTTTTTCTCATCACCTTTATGTGACTTTTGTATGTTCTTCTGTCGTGATTTTGAAAGGAGGTGATTAGTTACACGAAAGTAGCAGTGGTATTTGTAATATTTGTAATATTTGTAATATTTGTCACACAGCAGAGGCGGCAGTGCAGGAGGAAAGGCAAATCTCTTACTTCTGCACACAGATGCTGTTCCCTCCAAGTGGGAATCACGGGGCTTGGTGCCTACGGGAAAAGGGTTTGTGATGGAGCTGATCAATTGCCTGCAGTTCTGGGATTGTGTATTCCTTGGGAAGGTCAATATTCCAATATTCCACCAAGAACAAAACTGGCTGGACACTCAGTTAATCCAGCTGAGTAGCTTTAAAACAGGCTTGAGTGAAAAGTTCTTTCAGTAAATCCTCCCGAGGTGAACAACTTGCGTTTCAGTGGGGCGAGATGGGACTCCCTTCCTGAATTTTTCCTTATTTCTTCAGATTCCCGAAGAATGTACCTCCTATGGGCCAATATATCTGTGGAACACTTGGGAAGGGGATCTCTGTGGATGTCCCTGTGTGCACAGGCACCAGGCACAGCCTCAGGCACCTCAATCCTGAATCTTCACCAAGTATTTAGTGGGAAAATCGGGATGAATTGGCTGTTTGAGGCCATCAGCTGTGACAGAGATAAACATGCTATAACACATAAATAGACCATCTTATAATCAATAGGTTTCTGGGTTTGCCTAAAGTTTCCTGTAAAAAATGTAACTACACAGAGTTTATTTTGTTAAATCAGTGTTTCTTGATGTATAGAATAAGTTTATAGTGGAAATGAGAGAGTTATTTAGTCATTATATGGTTCATTTGCACAGAGACTTGTCACTGTGTTTTTGGCAGATTCAAGAAGGTATCTGACACATACGAGGTTTTTTGAGGGGTATTATAGCAAAACCCATTTCAGCTTTGGTGGTTTTTTGGTGTTATTTAGAAGTGAAGTTTTCAAAGAAAGTTTTGTGCAGCTGCAGTGCTGCTTTTATCTGTTCTGCATTGAGAGAAGGAGAAATTGCCCCTTTGGACTTCAAGGAAAAGCTCTGGTGCTTGAGGCTTGATCCACACACGAGATTATGAGTTCAAGGAGGATCTGTTTCAGGTGAAGTCACTCGCAGCACAAACCAACATGTTGCAGTGTTTTTCTTTTTACCTAAAGAGTTAGGGTTTGTTTCTCTAACTCATGTATGCAGTCTGTTTAAACTCCACAACATATTTAAGTCCAAGTATCTTCGCACACACTCATTGAGTTTATATGCACTTTGTCACATTATGAAAGCTAATTTACTTTTTGTAAAAGCAATATATTGGATAATTCCTATCCATATCCCCAAATTAGGTGAATAAAGATTGCTACTGAAAGACAAGGTGCTTTAAATAAAGCCATAAGAGAAATTGCCTTTAACAAAGTGTTAAGGAACAACAGATGGGTGAAACGTTGTATTTTATAGCAGCACTGAAGTCAGATGCTGGGAATGGTGTTCAGTGTTTCTTGTGACAGCACAGAGATGATGCTCTTTGACCTCAGCAGATTGTGCTGTTCTCTCCAGGGTGGCCCAACACCACCACCCAGACCAGGCTCCCTGACCCTGCCAACGATCAGCCCACCAGCACATTCCAGAAAGTCAGAAAATTGTTCTAGAAAGTCATAGAAAATTGTCCTACAAAGCACCAGCTCATCACCAAGGTCATCCCTCAGCCCCAGGGCAGGGAAACCACATTGTGTCTTCCCCACCAGTGTCCTTAAAGGCTTTCGGTGCTGGGGACTAAAATATTCCAAGGTCAGCTGTTCTGAAGTCTCAGCATCACCATTGGAAAGCTTTTCTAATGTCTAACCTGACCACTGGGGTTTGGTTGCTCCGATTTCGGCTTCTGTTTCTTGTCCTGTCCATCTGGCCACTATCTCACTGTTTTCCCAGTTTTCAATGCTTTAAGCACAACAATCCCATTTTCTTCATTCTTGCCCAGAGTTGAAAAGACCTCCTTGTTGTAGCTCTCCTCTGAATTTTCTTCCTGTCAGCACCAGCTTTCTTGAAGAATGGCTCTCAAAACTGGGGCCCAAAATGTGCTCCAGCCAAAGCCGCACCACTAAGTGGAATAAAAGGTCACTTCATGGAAGTTTTCTAGACTGCACTTCCATCGAAACCTCTCAGCAGGGCATCTCCATTTCTGTGACTGCGTTAACGGCGTTGACTCACGTCCAACTTGTGAGTCACTGAGACTCCCAGGTTCAGCATTAATGTTGCCTTATCATTTATTCCCCAGCTTTTATTTTCTCAGTTGACTGTTTCTGTTTGGACCAGCATAGCACTTCTCCTATTGACCTGCCTTTCTTTCCAGACATTTATTTTCCAAATTTATCCCATGCACTTGCAGGCTCAGCTTGTTGGCATTTGCAAATTTAATAAGGACACTCTCTATTCCATCTTCCAAGTCACTGCTGAGGACACAAACAGCACTTGCCTGGGACAGACTGATTTCCTGTCCTGGAAATTCACCAGGAGTCACTGAGGATTCAGTCTCAGCATCATTTCCAAACAGCCCTGTGTGAGAAACAGGGTCTCAAGCCCAAATGGGTTTTCGAATAAGAGTTTATTCTATGGTAAAAGCCAAACAGCGCTGGGTGCAGAGGGGGTGTCTCTGCTCCACCAAAACCACACACAGATGCAGGGGATGTTTAGTGTTTATAGAGTTAATTCATACATATTCATTACATCATATGAATATACAGGTTACATCATTATTTCTAGAATTCAACAGATGTTTACCTGGACTAATCTGTTATCTATACAACAGGCTATAAATTATCGTATTTCTCCACAAGAAAGTGTGAACATCCTGTTGGCTAAGCTTAGTTTAGCTATAACTCATGTACAAGATAAGGTGAGATATTCTGTTTTGAGTTCTATAAGGGGCAATTAAGTTTTAGAATCTTTTTCTCCCTTCCTGAGGTCGCACTGACCGCCTTCCTTCTCATTTTGGCACCAATCACTAGTTCTCATTTATCTCACCTGCACCCATCCTGCAGTGACTCCAGTGGAGGATCCTCCCCGCCCTCTGTGTTGTATGAGCCAAAGCTTTACTGGAGCACAGACATTCCACTCCTGCTGCTTTTCCTCCATTCCCAGGCCTTTGACAGAAGGCAATCAGATCACGTCCACAGAATTTGTCCTCAATAAATCTAGGAAGCCTTTGTGAATCTTTGGGCTTTCCCACATGCTTTTATAAAATCTGTCTGAAAATATGTCAGTATTTTCCCAGGGATTTTAATTAATGGCTATGATTTCTAATTGCCCGGCTGCTAACTGCTTCACTTTTTCTTAGCATCAGATCCCTGTTTCGTCTTCTTTTTCCACTGGGTACCTTCATGTAGCAGTTTTTAGAGAACTGTTGTGAGCTGCAGAACTGCCTCAGTTACTTCATTAAATACCCTGGGACGACAAAGTTCGCCAGGCCCAGCTGGTGTGGAAACTCCTTAATCTGTTCTTTTCCAGGTTAGGACCTTATCCCACCCTAATTGTACTAAAATTTTTAGGCCCATGCTTTTGCAACCAATCTTTTTAAAAAGGGTGATGAAAAAAGCTGGTAAACACTACGGTCTTTTCCAGAGCTGCCAAGTCAAGTGCCAAGCCTTTCCTTAAACCCCTTTTTTGCAAAGCAGTGTGTGGGTTCCACAACACACTCCTATAAAGAACCAGGAGATTCTGCTCTGGAAAATGTTTTTACTGATGTTGTTCAGATTTCTTACAATGCAGACACACCAAGTGTCTCCTTTTTGTCCTACAGAGCCTGAAGCAATAAGATTTTGAAAATCTCTTTGGCCCATCCTAACAAAATCGTTCGTCTTGTACAGAGAACATAATTCAATAAGCACAATTTGCATAATTTCCGAAAAGTGGCTTTACTTTAAGCTACATACACTTAATTGTACCGTTTTCAGGTTCCAGGCAAACATAATTTTTCAGAGAAAATAAACAAGCACAAATTAGGGGATTATCTTCACAGAGATCATGAATTTAATCACAGGATTGCTCAGAAGAACACAGATGCTCAAACAAGAGTCACATGGAGGACGGGAACATACTCATCACTAATGGCATCTTTAATTGCTTTCCTTACTTACAAACAAAATTGAATCAGTGGAGAGAATTCCAATTTAGCTCTGTTCATACCGTGACCAAATGTGGATCATAACTGAGCTATTTTGAACAAAATAAGCTCCTAGGAGCATATCTCCTATATTTTCTTATAACCTAGAAGCTTATCTCCTTTATTCTCTTACATCCTAGGAGAGATCTCCCATATTCTCCTGTAAAATATAAACTGCAATTATCCTCTGTGCGGGACAGGGAATGACTCACTTGGCTCCGTCTCTTGATGTTCATACATGTGGAGCATTATGGGATAAGAACATGGGGGATCCAAGAAACGTTTGGGCAATCCCCTTCTCTCTGAGCTCTGCCCACCAGTGACAGCAACCTAGAGGGGCTGGAACACAACCTGAGCTGCCGCTCCTTTCTGCTGAGCCTCATCCCAGCCTTACGCCAACAGGTATGCACTGTCGGAGGACAGGACTTTATGAGAGCTTCAGCTTCAAGGCCAGGCTCAGGAAGGGATCTATTCCTAACATTTAGACACTTATCTCAGGAACAGACTTCATAGTCCAGGGCTGTGGGGTAATTTGGAAGAGCGAGCAGAAGGGATCCGGAGAGACCCCTGCTGAGCAGGGAGCAGTGTGCTGGATTTTAGGGAAGTGGTGGAGACGAGCTGGATCTCACCCAGTGAGTCACACGGGATTTTATTCTCTACAGTCAGGAAGAATCTTCTGTCTGTCCAGATTCCACAGCTCTGACTCCTCTTCCAAACGATGCCTCTTCTGCCTGTTCACTCCCAGAACAGAGCAGGGTTTCCTTTTTTTATCTGGAGAGGTTCCTGGAGAAGAAAGGTGTTGGTGGTGCCTCCTTTTCTGGTAAAGGCAGCTGCTCAGGAAGGAGCTATGGAAATACATTCCTTTTGCTTAAAATATGTCAGAGTGGAAGAGCTCAAGACACATTTCCATATTCCCTGTGCTACAGAGTCGTTCTATCTTTATGCCTCTCTCAGAAAAACAGGGAAAGCTAAAAATGTCAGGCACGTCCAGATGGTTAAAAAGAATTCAGAAATGCCGTTTAGGTGCTGGTTTTCAAATTAAGCCCAGGGTTTATTTTAGGTACCAAAGGCCTGGATTCTCAGGGGTTTATCCTCCTAAACCCCATTCGACTTCCCTGAGAGTTTAAGGAGAGTTAAGTGCCAAGATACTCTCAGAATGCTGGGCCAGTGAAGTCTTTGATTCACTCTGGCCCTCAGTTTTGAGTCAAAGACACTTGACATTTTGCGAGATCACTCCTGGAGTGGGAAGGTATGGACAGAAATATGTGGTTTGTCTTCCCCCTTTGATTGCCTCTTACAATTTTTCTTCAGTCAGGTGAGTTCATGGTCCTGTTGTAGGAGAACCTCCTGCACCTGAACTTGCTGCTGCAAAGCCCCCTGGATTAGCCGAGGTTACCGGGTCCCTTCGGAGCGGTTTCTGTGCCGTTCCCTTGTCTTTGCTGTCGGGCAAATGCTAAAAATAAGAATTTGCTTATCTAATTTATATGGATCTTCGCAGTGTTTGTGATTTCACTGTCTCCCTTCCCCTCGAGCAGTGGACAGATCTTCCAGGCCTTATGACTGTGGACTATGCAACCATTGCTGTCAGAAGTCAGAAGATTTTTCTTTTCGCTGCTGACATGTCAAGATAAGACATCCCAAATTTTTCCGTGGGGAATAGTTGGAGATTACAGTTTCTGTTTGTTCTGAGCAAGCTCTGGATTTACTAACTGTGTTCTGATTTTATTTATTTCCTGTCCTGGAAATCTGATTAACACCTTGTTAAAGTGTTTACTGTAAATGTGCCTTAAAATGTGCTTATACCTGTGAACTGATATTTGTTTTTCATTGGAGTGGATGGGCACATTTTCTTTGGGGTCAGATTAATAACTCACATGACAGGGGCAGAATCAGAGTAAGTTTCTCTCTGCTGGCAGCCCCTGTGCTAAAAGCTTTGCCAGAGATGCCACCTCGGAGAAAGATCAGGTTATTCTGCCTTCAAGCCTGTCCTGTCACTGCCCATTCCCCCCAAACACCTCCGTCTAATTCCTCTTTGCCCACTGCAACATTGCTTTGGAAAAACCAGAGTACAGAGGTCACCAAATGGGCTTTCTCTGGTCTGGCTTGTCTTTAATCCGAATAGGCACAGATTTCCATTATCTGTGTCATGAATGAGTGGGAGATGTTAAAAGGTCCCCTCGGGATGGCAGTTTGAGCCACAGAGATGGTGGTTTGAAGTAAGGCAGGCACAGTTCTTCCTGTAGCCTTGCAGACACCCCAAACATGCAGCCAGTTCAATTCCTGCTTTAAAAGGTCAGATACAAATTATTCTTCCCAGCAGGAAGGACGATAGTCAGTGCTGGTGTTTACAATGCTGAGTGTAAGTCTTAGGACTTCCTTGTCTATATATCCCATAGGACTCTAAACAACAAAAAAAACAGATAGCCCAAGAAGTTACAGATGGTAGGGAACATTAAAAATGCATTCTCTCTTCTTCCTATATGCATAATTTATTATTATTATTATTATTATTATTATTATTATTATTTTATTTCAACTGAGGAAATAATAATTTAAAAATCCAGAGCAGTAAATTGTATTTTGACAATTTGAAACTTCCTTGTACGATCAGTGACAGTGCAGGTATTCTGGGCTTTTTTTAGCACNACCTAATTACAACTGTGATTATGTTCTCTCGTGGCTGGAATTCTGCCTGTGGAGGAGCAGACCCAGCACTGTGTTTGAATAACAAGCTTTGGCTCAGCAAATGCGCTGGAGATGTCACGAGCACCAACACCCCCATACACCAACACACACCCCCACACACCAACACA
>VWZG01011328.1:12857-59678 GCA_013396735.1 Grallaria varia
ACCCCCCCCCACACACGGTCAGAGCCCCGCAGGGATTGAGTTCAGTCCCCAGGGCAGGACCCAGCCGGCAATGCCATGAGCTGGAGAGCAGACCCGTCGCCACACTCCGACCCCAGATGCCCCGCCATGAAAATGTGCTCCTTTCCAACACTCTGCATTTGTCCGGCGAGTTCACCGGCCCTGCAAACAGAATTCGGCCCTTCTTGTGCAGCCTCGGTTTTGTTCTAGGGTAGGTGACCTTCCTTGGGGGAATAATGAAACATCCAAGACATCTGGCAAATCTCCTCTCTGACAACGATGCGGGGGTAAAATAGGTCAGTGTAGTTCAGGGCTGATTTTACATCTAGGAGATGGAAGACAAGGAGCCTTTTCTAATACAGGAGTCTGAATTCTGGGGCCAGTGAGATCAGTTATTACAGGGATGATGTAGAGATACATAAAAGAGCTCCAAAACCAGAAATTCGAGAGATTTTAAGGCTGCAAAACCAGACAAGGTTAAACAAATTAAATACAGAGCTGGCTGCCCTTTACAAATGCTTGAAAGGTGGTACAATTCTGATGGAGCACTATAGTAGAGAATATGTGCCAGGAAGCCATGAAAACACACCACCTTACACGTATCTTCTGGACACATCAGTGTACTGAAATGGAAGAACAACCAAGGAAAAGTTAGAAAAGGAAGGAAGGAAGGAAAGGAAGGAATATTTTTAAAAATTAAACCTAAAACTCATATTCTGTCAATAGCATTTGGAGTTGCCTGCAAACAGATACAGCTTGTAGTATTTAAAAGACAGATAAATTACTATTCTTAACAACACAAGTTTTTCTCTTTAGATAAAGAATTAAATCCTGGTTCCAGGAAATTTAGTGGCAACTTTTGAGGTCATCTAAAATTATCCATAGCTTTCAAGATAATTTCTGAAGGCATATAAGTCTAAAGGAAGTGTCTGGCCTTTCTCATGACAGACACAGATCTTTTCAAAAATCTTTAATGAAAAAGCGCAAGAAAAAGAAAAATAATGAGTAGCTGTAATTGGGTCAAGACCTATTTAATTTGGCATCAATGAAGGGGCTTGGATTCATCATTTGTAGTTAATCTAGGTACTCTGCTTGTCCTCATTCATCTTCCCTTCGGAGCTCCTGAGCAAAGCTTCAGAAACACATTTCAACACATTGTGGAAACAGCCTATGCTCACAGCTAGTTAGGAAGAAATAATGTAATTAATTGCTGTTATGTAATGGCACTTGGCAAATTAATGTGGACTGCTACCCGGTAAATAAACCCCAGTGCTATTTCTGGAACACTGCTTCGAAATAACCTGACCAAAGACCTGCAGCATCCGGACATTTGACTGATGGTTTTTTTATGCAGAAAACATTGACATTGGTGTCTGTTGGTCAAAGGTGTTGTAAGGAGGGCTCTGGAGATGAAGAGCTGAGCGAGGCCAGCACAGCCCCTGTGCTGTCCCCAGTCCTCTGTCCCAACCCTGCAGCTCCCGAGCTCCCGTCACCCCATCCCTGCTGAGCTGGCAGGGGCACCTGCCCATCCCAGCAGCTCCTGGGGACAGGGGCAGGTGTCTGCACTGAGGCCAACCAGCGCTGCACGGGCTCCCTTGGAGCACAAAATGCCACTTTCCACTCAGGCACATTCCCAGCCAGCGCCACAGTGTGTGTGGATATCAGGAGTTATGTTTTGGAGTTCATTACTGTGTGCTCCTTTCACAGGAGATACAGAGTTGGAAGGGACCCACAAGGATCATCCAGTCCAACCCTCAGCCCTGCCCAGGACCATCCCAAGAGTCCCATCCTGTGCCCCAGAGGATGATCCAAATGCTCCTGGAGCTCTGGCAGCCTTGGGGCTGTGCCCACTGCCCTGGGGAGCCTGGGCAGTGCCCACCACCCTCGGAGGGAAGAACCTTGTCCTGAGATCCAACCTGAGCCTGCCCTGACCCAACTCCAGCCATTGCCTGGGTGCTGTCCCTGGTCCCCCCAGAGCAGAGATCAGTGCCTGCCCCTGCTCTGCCCCTCCCGAGGAAGTTGGACCTGCACTGAGGTGTCCCCTCAGTCTCCTCTTCTCCAGCTGAACACCCCAAGTGCCCTCAGTGTCCTCACACGCTGCCCCTCCAGGCCCTTCCCCATCCCCGTATCCCTCCTTTGGACACTCTCCAATGGCTCAATCTCTCCCTTCCATTGTGTCCCCCCAAAGTGCCTCAATGTCCCAGGTGAGGCCACCTCAGTGCAGAGCAGAGCAGGTTCAGCCCCGCACCGGCCCCTCAGCCCACCCGGTGTGTTGGGGCTGTGCTGGGACTGCAGAGCTCCCGTGGGCAGGGCTGGAGCTTTCCCTGGATCAGTCCCTGGTTCATCACCCAGAGCACTCTCTGGTTCATTCCCTGGTTCATCCCCTGGCTCATTCCCTGGGTCATCCCCTGGCTCATTCCCTGGGTCATCCCCTGTCTCATTCCCTGTCTCATTCCCTGGTCCATCCCCTGGTCCATTCCCTATCTCATTCCCTGTCTCATTCCCTGGTCCATCCCCTGGTCCATCCTCTGGCTCATTCCCTGGTCCATCCCCTGTCTCATTCCCTGGTCCATCCCCATGTCCATCCCCTGTCTCATTCCCTGGTCCATCCCCTGGTCCATCCCCTGGCTCATTCCCTGGTCCATCCCCTGTCTCATTCCCTGGTCCATCCCCTGGGGTGGTCTCTCCCCAGCAGAGGCAGAGGGGAAGCTCCGACACGTGTGCCTGGGAAGAGGCTGCTGGGGGAGCCTTCCCTGCTCCAGGAGCCGTGGGAGGGATGGATTGGGAAGGGTGCCGGGCTCCCCTGGGATCTCCTGCCCACCAGGGCCACTCGGAGCCAGCCGGCAGAGCCGGGGCACCAACTGAGGTGGCTCGACTGGCTCCTGTCACATCCTTGGGACATCTGAAAAAGCAGGGCCTGGGGACATTTGCCAGCCCTTGCTCGTTGCCATCCCCTTCTTCCCCCTAAAATCTAAACCAAAAGGAACCTTTTTGGTTTTGTAAGTGGGTCAACAAAACAATGTCTCTCTTCCCTAATGACTGAGAGGTGCAGGTAACCTCTTTGTCTTTTATTGGGAGATTTTAGAGTAGATTGAATCATTGTTGCTACTACTGCACACATGTGCCACAAACAGAATAGATGAGAATGTTTTGAGGGGATGGTTTCCCCCCTTTTTTTAAAATTAAGGCTCTTATAACACTTCCAATGTTCTATTTTAAATTCTTTTCATCTGCCCATTTACACTGATTTTGGAATTATTTCTTTTCCCCCCGTTTGCATAAAGAATCCCAAATAACAAATTTAAACTGCTATTTATAAAATGCAATGGGCGAGTTGGGGCTTTTGCTGATTACAATTCAAAATTTATTCAATTTTGAATCTCCATGTTTAACCAGTAATTGTTTCTTTCCTCTTAATCCCAATGTGAACAGAAAACCATCAGCACTGGTAAGAAAAGCAACTGGGTAAAGCTGATTTTACACTGGGGATCCACTAACTCAGAATTTGCTGTCTGATTATTTGCTTTTGAGTGCTGGTAACTCCCTCCATTTGGGACTCTTAGATTGGAGCTGCTCACCAGAAATTCCATGTCAGCTTTCTTTATTAAACACACACTTTATGTGCACTGTCCAAAGGACAGCAGAAAGAGAAGGGAGAAGAGAAAGAACAAGGACAGTTTTTCCTACTCAGGGTTTGCAAACAGTGACATCTGTGAGATTGGTCTTTTTATTACAAAAAAGAGGAAGGGTCTACCCAGATGGGTTGATTGTCCAGTTTTAGAGACACACCTCACCTGGTAACTTTAAAAACAGATCCAGTTTTTTTCATTAATCTTCAAAACTGAGCATTTTTTCCTAAACTTAAACGTACAAGTGAATCCAGCTCTTGGTTCCTGTAGCAGTAGTGCCAAGATTTATATGTAAACATTTGAAAGCACAAAATGTAGGGACTTTGATTTATTTTTTTCATTCAAATGTCAAGCAAATGATATGTAAACGTATCAGTATCAGGTAGACAAACATGTAAATATGTCAGTGGTGTATCTTACAGATTGCTCGCAGAGGCAGTTGTGGCCACAAGAAGACCTTGCTTCAATAACTGAGTAATTCTGTCCCTTCTCTGGTGCCTTGCACACAGTATTTATATAAATGTTGTTGCTCTGAGGCATTTGGAGTACTCCCTCCAGCAGTGTCTCCCTCCCAGGGCTTCTTCAGGTGAATTCCAAACTAAAAACTCTGGCTTTTTTTAGCAGAGGATTTTGCCAACTAGTATGTAGTCTTTTAATGTGGAATTATTACTTTGTCTGAGGGTGTGTTTCAAAATGGGTTTGGTTGGTTTCTGTTTGTTTTTGTTCCAAAAAGATGACTTTCACCTCTTGAGGATGTGCTGGGTTTGGGGATGGGTGGTGAGGGGTCAGACTTTGCTCCTGTGCTATTTTCTATTCCTATTGCAGCTGTAATCCAGGATTCCCACTGTGCCAGGCAGAATAAAGTGCACTGCCAGCCTCAGAGTGCAAGGGATCTCAGCGACTTTGCTGTTCCACTTCACTGGATTCCTGTTTCTTGCTATTTTTTTATGTTCTTACTCTTTCTTCTTCAGCTTTGCTTACTAAATATGGGCTTTTTACTAATCATTTTATCCAAGAATTCCTGAGCTCTAATTCCACGTGTGATACTCCGTTAGTGCAGGCAGAGCTACTGACTCACTCATCACACTCAGTCCAGGGGACTATTTCTTCTTTCCAAACCTGTTAATTGGCACCACGTTAAGTGGACAGAAGGGAAGGTCTCCTTTGGACTAGACTGGGACCCCCTAAACACTCGAGCATTTGGTTGTTGCATTATTTTAGGATGCCCTTGGGCGCTGCACATTCGGCACATCGGTTGTGCTGGCACAGGGGAAGGAGAGCTGGGGATGCACCGGGAACAGGAACTGTTGAAACCGCCTGTGTTGGGAAGAAAACAACGGGAGGAACCCGAGCAGGGGGTGTGGGCCCTGCCTGGATGCTGGAAACTCTTTGCCCTCCAAGGCAAGTGGGTGGTGGGGAGCGGTGGGAAGGTGGGACATCTGACTGCCAGAGGCACTGCCAGGCCTCAGGAAAAAGGCACAGTCCGAGATTTTGGGGAAAAGACCCTTTCCCAAAAGCAGATGGAAAAATGCTGTTGTTGTTGCCTAGTTGTTGTTCACTTGCCTAGAAAGGGAGATGTTTGGAACACCCTTCCATGACAATGCGGTTTTATTGAAATCTAAACTGGCTGCAAATCTACAGCTTTAGGATGCACATTATGAATGCAATTCTTTTAACTGAAAAAATTAGTGAAGGTTCTTTGTCTTCAAACCAGGGATGTGCAAAATGTTCTCCTTCCCAGGCACATGGTAAGACAAGATGATAATGAAGGTACCTTGTACTTCAAAGACAGTATTAGAGTAAAAAGTAATGAAGATCACCTAAAAAGGTCTTCAAGAGAAACACGTTATCTCACTCTCACTGGAAGACATTGATATAACTTGATTGTCTGAAGATTTGCATCCTGCAGCTGATGGATTTTAAGTGAGTTACAGAATGCTGAAAATTGGTATGAATTCGTATTATTTGGTAGGGAAATGAGAAATGGCAGAGGAAGGGCTGAATGTGCACTTGGAAAAGCTGTAACTGGCGTGTGCACTTATTAAACATCAGAAAATCCACACGGGAGAGAAACCTAGACAGGGGATTATTTGGTGGTGGAAAAAGTGAATTCTGACTAAAAGGTTTCCCTGCTGTGCTTGTGCAATGAAGGTCTTCTGTCCTGTCCCTGCTTTTCTGCCTGAACCCTGCAGGGCAGGTGCTGAGTCACAGCTGGGGAGGCCAAAAAGGCACCAGTTTATAAACACAGACCCTCCTCATCTCACCATCTTCAGCTGTCCCACCTCTGCCACAACCTTCACGGAGCTTCCCCAGATCCTTCCAGTGTTTCCTGGGATTCTCTTCTACCCTTCCCTGGCTTTGCATGGCACCACACCCAGCTGTCCCCTGTGTCCCACCTGCCTGTCCCTGGCCAGCTGAGTTCCACACAGATGGACTGGAGCCCATCTGAAGCCTTACAGGTGGTGACTGAACACTCTGCTGTGCAGGGGTTAGGTGCTTTTTTTATTCTGGTGGACACGGGCCATAAATTTAGCTTATTAGAATTGATTGGGTTGGAAAAGACCTCCGAGATCATCAGGTCCAACCCTTGGTCCAACTCCAGTCAGTTTACCAGATCATGGCACTCAGTGCCACGTCCAATCTCAGTTTAAAAACGTCCAGGGAGGGTGAATCCCCCACCTCTCTGGGCAGGCCATTCCAATGCCTGATTACTCTCTTTGTAAAGAATTTTTTTCTAATATCCAACTTAAATTTGCCCTGGCAGAGCTGAAGCCCGTGCCCCCTTGTCCTATTGCTGAGTGCCTGGGAGAAGAGACCAAGCCCCACCTGGCTATGACCTCCCTTCAGGTAGTTACAGAGAGTGATGAGGTCACCTCTGAGCCTCCTCTTCTCCAGACTGAACACCCCCAGCTCCCTCAGCCTCTCCCCATAGGGAGGGTATTATATTAATAGTATTACATTTTGCAATTTATGTGACACTGTCCACTAGATTCCAAATATGCTTTGAGACTAAAGGGGCACAGGTGATTATACATAAATACGTAAGTGCATCAACCCGAGTTCTTTAGGCAACCAAGTTCCATGGAATTCAAGAGAAGCTGCTTCATTTTACTTCAGAGCAAGATCTGGTGTGCTGGGGTGGTTCTACAGGCTGTTAAGTACTGTATTAGAAGCGGAAAATATTGTTATATTAGTTTCCTATCAAATGCCTCAATTGAGAACATAAGACTTGTGGGGTCCCCAAATGCACCACAGAAATGAGGAATCCTCGATCCAAGTAGGTGACCAAAAATTGGGGTACACTTGAATTACCTGACTTTTCACTCTAACTCAGGTGACAGGTTTGTCAGAGGAGCTGAGAATGCGTTTTTTTAATCAGAGATTTCTACTAGGCCAACTAATCGTTGTGAAATGGGAACTTGGATTTGTGTGTTTTTTTAGGCACACATAAAATGGAAATGTGTATCTGTGTGTACCCCTGGGAGTACATCCTAATTCCCCAAATAGGGTGTTAATGGATCATTACTGGTTTACTGGGCGGATCAGAAACTTGTCAATATGAACACATTTGTACATCAATTGAAAAGATCAATATGGTGCTTACAAACCTCTGCTTCAGCTCCAGAGCAAACATTTGCCCTATTTAAGGTGTTGCACCATCCTGGGGATGGAAAAAGGTTTAAAAATATACTTCTTGTTTACATTCCTCATACACTAGTGGCTCTATTCTCATTTTTGGTTCGTTTATTTAATCACTCATTGCTCATTTTTTAAGCTGCTTTTGGACTGGAAACTTGTCTCGTTTGGCCCCTTTAGAGCGGGTGTTATTTCTGGGCCTGAGTGAACGTTGCACTTTTCCTCCAGGAAAGCAAAAATGATGCACTGGAGATGGAGACAACCTGTCAAAACCATCAGCTTGTCACTACAAACGCCTGACATCTGAACTGTCAGGGTTTAGGTTTTGACAAATGCGATTTCAGCTCCACAAACCTCTGGGATGTTGAGGTAATTCTGGCAGAATATGCTCTCTGGACGGCTAAAAATAGGGAGTTCTTCCTAATGACCTCAGTAGGATGCTGATGTCCTGGGGACACCCTGGTGAAGCAGGTCAGGCAGCTCGTGTTGAATAAAGAACACCTGGCTGCCCAAAGCAATGTCACAGGGCTCATCAGTGTGCTTTACTTAATTAGATAATATCATCAGGATTGTTACATTTTGTGTGAAGAATTGATAAAGACCTAATTTGTTTCTTACCTACCATTAACCTCTTATATCACTCAGCTTCTTTGACTTTTATGGCAAACTAGAGATTGTTGCTCCTTGCCTGTTTGTTTAATCCAAGCTGTACTATTTAATAATTCAAATAATTTTATCTTGGTTTTTTTATTTGACTCTGATTCAATAATAGCCTTGCAGTGCTGCTTCTTGCAAGAAAAGAGGTCCTTCCAAGGCTGCAAGGGACAGTGGACCTGAATAGCTCCTGAGGATACCTCTGAAATGGCATTAAATTCTCCTGGATTCTATCTAAACAACCCAGGGTTCTCCAAAGGGCTCCATCTAAAATATGTGCCAACATTTGATGAGTCTTGGTCCATTTGTAAGTGTTACCATTGTAAGGAAATGAATACTCGTAAGAAAAAGAGAATCCCTGAATATCTGTTAGGGGTAATTCCATCCAACTGCATGGAAACTGTTAAGTCCATTAGTGATAATTTTGCTAGGAAATACATAATTTTCCTGGAACAAATTGTGAACCAAGATGTAGTCCACCTGATTAACTCTCTTAATTGCCTGACATGGCATATTCAGAATCCTGTGCCATGAAAAGGTTGCTCCTTTCTCCTGAACATTTTACTCGTCCTTGGCAGAAATAGAAGCTGGGAAAAAAGTTAAAATTGTCCTTAAGTCATTAAAAGAGACATAAGTGATAGGTTGTTTTTTCAAAGGGTAGGAATCCCTGGATAAGGAGCTGGAGTGTCCCTCTTGCTATGAATGCTTGGTATTTAAATTAAACTTGGTCCTTTTCTCAGTAAGCAAAATGTAATTTTCATCAAAGTTTTCAGTCTCATGTCTGCTGTATAGAACCTTTCTATTCAAGGTCACAGTTCCTTCTGCCTCCCGAAAAGCTCATTAGATTAACTTAAAGGGTTTCCTATCTATTAGGTCATTTTAGCATTTAACATTCTGGGACAGAGCATCCCACAAGCTTCCACAGGTTTATAAAATTAGCTCTCATAATATTCCTACATGATTTTAGTCTTTTTTCTTTTTCTAGCTGGGATTTTAAGGCCCAAAATTGACTGAAAAATGTTCTTTTCAATTTATATGGGATTTTTTGGTTTTCAGTTTGATTTCTATGCGAGATTCAGTACCAAGCCTGACCAGACCGTGCTGTACTGCCTGTCTCTGGTGCACCTCCCTGCCCTCTCAGCTGCTGTGCTTCTGCCATATTTCCACGTAAGGGTGACTGAAAATAGGTCCCAACATATAGGGAGTGGATTGAATTATTTTACAAGTTTAAAACTATGAAGTCACCCTCAACTGTGAGAAAGCTTTTCCTCCCCTTTATTGCAAAACAATGGAAATTCACTCGCACAAAACTCCCTTCCTTGTTACAAAACTACTCTTCTAAACCACTGGGGTGGGTATTTACTGTCTATGAATGATAAATTAATTATAAATCAGAATTGTCAGAAGCTGTGTTTCAGGTCCCAGGGAGCAGCCCAGTGCACAGGAGCTGGACTGTCCTGCTGGTCTGAAGTGGCTCCGTAAGCAGGGCTGTGCCTGCTGACAGTGATTTCCACCAGGCAGGAACACTAATCCTTCTGCTGAAAATGGATAGATCACAGGCCTACAGAAAACTGTTGAGGATGTTCAGCTCTAGGATTAGCTAACGAGAAGGTGTTTACTGTGACCAAGGCAAAGAATGGGAGTCTGAATTCCTGCTGCTCGACCCAGGGTGGGCTCTCACTGCTCACTTCCCTCTTCCATTGTGAATGTGGAGTTGCTGGATTCTGGCACAGGAACAGAGTAACACAATCACACAATCACACAATCGCACAATCACACAATTGCACAGTCACACAATTGCACAGTCACACAACCACACAATCACACAGTCACACAACCACACAATCACACAGTCACACAACCACACAATCACAGTCACACAGTCACACAACCACACAACTACACAATCGCAGTCACACAATCACACAGTCACACAACCACACAACCACACAACCACACAATCGCACAACCACACAATCGCACAGTCACACAATCACACGATCACAGAATCTGCTCAGCTGGAAGGGACCCACGAGGATCATCAAGCCCAGCTCCTGGCCCTGCCCAGGACCATCCACAGCTTCGCTCTAAACAGTCCCACAACATCTTTCCTACCCTGGACTGAGGTAGCCTGTTCTTGTTTGATTGAGAAAGTTGCAGGTACCAAGTGACCAGAGCAGTAAACTTTCAGTGGATAGGAGAGGAAGGGATTGACAGGTACAGAACATGAACAAAGAAATCAGTTCACAGTTGTTGGGAGTGGAAGGGAGCAGGAAGAACTGGCACATAAACCAGTTTACCTCTTCTTTACAACAGCAAGTGTAGGAGACTCTTATTACTCCTCAAGGCACTGTGGCAGCTCCTGCGGGCTCGTGAACCTGTCCCCTTTGCAGAGCCAGGCTCCTACACAAGTAGGTGTAAAACCAACCTCCTCTACACTGGAGCTTGTTGGAGGGTATGTGTTAGAGGTGTCTCAGAAATAGGTACGCTCACTTTTCCCACAAAAGCACAGGTTTTTCCTTGGATTCAGAGATCCACAGGGTCTTTGGCAGCTGTCATGTGAATAACAGCACTCACAGTTTGTTAAAAGTATTTCTGTGAGTCTGGAGGAGAATTCCTCCTTTCTGCTGTGTCAGCTGTATAGACACAATTAAACAATTGTGAAAGGACACAATTGTATTTGGTTTGCCCCGAGGAGTTCCCATCCATGGTGAAGGGATGGATTTGGTTTGCACCAAGGAGTTCCCATCCGCGGTGAAGGGATTGGTTTGGTTTGCCCTGAGGAGTTCCCATCCATGGTGAAAGGATTGGTTTGGTTTGCCCCAAGGAGTTCCCATCCATGGTGAAGGGATTGGTTTGGTTTGCCCTGAGGATTTCCCATCCGCGGTGAAGGGATTGGTTTGGTTTGCCCCAAGGAGTTCCCATCCATGGTGAAGGGATTGGTTTGGTTTGCCCCAAGGAGTTCCCATCCGCGGTGAAGGGATTGGTTTGGTTTGCCCTGAGGAGTTCCCATCCACCAGCTGATGAGCACCACGACCATCCCACCCCATCCCACTGCACAGCAGCAGGGCTAGTTCTACCCTGCTGGCTTTTCTTTGCAGTGAGGGCTGAAAATGGACTTCCAGATGAGAGGCAGAAGCTTGGAAGACAAAACTTGGGCAAACCTGTGGAAGTCTGGCACCAACAGAGGTTTCAAGTACACTTGGCCACTTAAACATTTGGATCAGTCAATTCACGTTTTCATGCTCTTAGTTGTTTGCTTGTTGATGTTTTATGCCTGCAGAGAACAGGGTAGAACAACAGTGCTTCTTACTGAATTCCGTTGCTGAAGAATGGAGTTATGAAATGACTGTTAATGTTACTGTCTTAATTTTTTATGATGCTTATCCAGTGCCTGACATCCCACGGGCACAGTTTGGGACTAACCAGGGAGGTACTTCAGTGAGCAGTTTAGCTCACAGATCACTTTTCTTATCAGATAAAACCAAAGGGTCATTTCGTTGCAATATGGAGTCAACTTTATTGGATTTATAAAACAATAAATCTCATAAGCTCTAATCACCAGTTCTGTTGATTTCCTTTGTGGTACGTAAATTCATAGTGGGTATAAAGTTGCTAAAAAGCTTCCCAGACCAATCTGTAGCTCTCCAATGTAGTTCTTTATTAAAGTAAATCTCCTCATTTCCTACTTGTACCGGTCTATGGAGCATAAGGCACAGAAGAGTCTTTTCTGAGCTTTAGAACTTGCAGTGGATAACCAGGAGCAAGAAGCCAGGGGGTAGGAAGGAGAACTTCTTGTTTGAGGAAACAGGGGGGAGAAGGTTTTTAGCAGTAATGGCTGTTTAAGAACAGTCTGTCACACAGTGACAACACACGGTGAGTTGTCCGCGGCCGATGCGATCAGGATGTTCTATTGTACTGCCACGCACAGTAATGCTACTTTTCTCCTCAGGGGCACAAGGCTATTTTCTAAAAATAGGTACCTCGTGTGGGAAAAGGGGGAACAAATTCTGCCTCATTAGGCTGCCATGGAGACCACAGGAACGTCTCCTTTGAGCCTGCCAGGAGCAAACCCACCACAGAGGAAGAGCACCGGATCAAGTTGCCTCATTGTGTCAGCTCTGGAATTCCCAGCACAAGAAGGACATGGACCTGTTGGAGACCACGGAGATGCTCCAAGGCTGGAGACCCTCTGCTCTGGAACAAACTGGGACAACTAGGGGGGTTCACCTGGAGAAGAGAAGACTCCAGGAAGACCTGAGAGATCCTCCCAGTGCCTAAAGGAGCTCCAAGAGAGCTGGAGAGAGACTGGGGACACGGGGCAATGGCTTTAAACCAAAAAATTGTGGATCTATAATGGATTTAAGGAAGAAATCCCTCCCTGTGAGGCTGGGCAGGCCCTGGCACAGGGTGCCCAGAGAAGCTGTGTCTGCCCCATCCCTGGAAGTGTCCAAGGCCAGGCTGGACGGGGCTAGGGAGCAGCATGGGCTGGTGGAAGGTGTCCCTGTTCATGGAAGGGGGGTGGCACTGGATGATGTTTAAGGTTTCTTCCAACCCAGACCATTCTGTGATTCCATCTGGAAGCACCTTCTTGCCTGAAAACCTGGAGAATAAATTCCAGTTCAGAAATGAGACCCATGTGGAGCTGTAGCTCAGAGCAGAAGGAGATCCCACTTGAGAAGGTCTTAATACCAATAACTATCAATATTCACCAAAACTTTCTAGCTCTTTTTTGTCATTATTGACATGCAGCAAAGCAGTTATTTATACCTCCTCTGCCAATTTTGGAATGGAGTGGAAGAAAATACATGGAAGTGTTTCTGAATATTCACAGAGTAGGGAATCCCAAGCTGGCAGCAAAATTCAGCTTTGCTTTCTTTGCATTCTGGAAATCCATGAGCAGGATAACCAAGGACAAGGGAAGATTTGAGTACAGGGAACTGAGTTAGGGGTGGACTCGGCAGTGCAAGGCTAACAGTTAGACTCTGTCTTAAAGGTCTATTCCAACCTCAAGGGGTTTGTTTCCATTAACAGGTGTAGGTGGAACAAGCTCAATAGGACAGGTAAGGGCTAGCTCAGGTTGCACCCGAGTGCAAGGAGGAGGAGGAGGAAGAGGACAAGAAGAAGAAGAAAGTAGCTGCCATGTGATTGATGTCACACCAGGTGCTGTGGGTGTATCCCCTTCTTTTGAGGAGAACATAGAGCCTTCTCAGGGCTCTAATAGACCTTTATTTGCAAGTTAGGAGTTTGTTTTATTTTCATGGATTATTTTTGCTCATGTGGTTGGACACACAGAGTGTCAGCTGTGAAAACCCCAGAGCATTCGCTGCTCTCACCTACTGCCCTGGGGAGAAAGAGAAAATATTCCATGTATTTTTAGCCATGACCAGCAATGTGACAGTGAAAGACACAGCAACAGAACTGCTGGTAAAGTTGCTTTAAAATAGCAAGAAACTTCTTCAGCAATAACAACTTTCCATCCCCACTTAGCACAGTCAGCTGCATAAACTAACATTTTTGAAGTGAGATCTTGGATTAGGCTCAAGTTTATATTTAGCAGTCAAGTTTCAGTTCTGAGAATGAAGGTTTAACCCTTATATGGGATACTACTAGACATGGTTAGAAGTGGGTGAATAACTTGAAACAATTAAATGGTGAATTTTAGTTCATGCATTGTCTGCAAATGTCTGCACTTATAAAACTTATTGTCATGAGAGAAAGTTTGGCAAGTATTTTGCAGGAGATAAAAATAGCTCTGTTACACTCCTCAAAACCTAAGGGGAAATGATCAATAGATGTGATAACTTCAACCCTAAGGACAAAAATAGCCTTTCAGAATTCAGTCAGAGACCCAAATTGTGCCAGACGTTGAACACTTACTGTAGTTCTTACAAATGTACTGATCTATTGGTGGGAGCTCGATCCAAAACACTTTAACAAAGAATTCCTTTGACTCTGGCACAGTGGGTCCTATTCCTTGAAATTTAAGGATTGAGAACTCAGACTCAAAAAGGGACTAGTTCTGTATATGAGCTACATAAACATTTGCACTGGTTGGCACCAAGGCAGTTTTTCTGGGTGTGTTGATGTGCAGAAGTCCATCCCAGAGGCAGCAGCACCATCTGAAATGGAGCCATGGTTGTCACCCAGGGCGCTGGGCAGGGTCCCTGTGCCTCTGCCCCTGGCACCCATGACCAGTGGCACCTCTCAGGTCCTCAGCTGCCACTGGGCAAGGTGCACCCTGATCTGGTAAAACAGGCATATTCATGTTTATATTCGCTTTTATTGCTCGCAGAATCAAGATCAGTGTCTCCCCTGCTCTCTTGGGGGTTAATTTGACAACAGTCTGATTTCTGCAGCAGAGCCCATTCGCAGGAATTTTGGGCTGGCTTTCACCATCCCTTTATTCTGACACAAGGATCATGTTTGCACTGTAAACCCCCGAGCAGTCGTGTGGATATAATGCTGGGGGAACCCTGGCCCAGCACTGCTGCCAGGAGATGTGCTCTGCACCTTGGGATGGATGTCCTGGGAGCAGGGGCGCGAGGCTGAGGCAACCCAAAATCACACTAGAAAGGGCTGTGGTTGGAGCAAAGACTCTGTAAAAGAGTTGTCTGAGGGCAAGAGAGTCTTTTCTTTTGTATTTCTTTATTTAGCATGGTTTCAGCAGACTTTCAGCATTGTAAATGTCTAGGATTGTACCTCTGAGGTTTATCATCACTTGTTTTAACAAGTCAATTATTGCTACGTTTTATCACTTTCAGCGCTGTCTTTTTAAAGCAAGAGCTGTAGGATAGTGATCTGGCTTTACGTGACTGAGACACCGTAAAAGAGAATGGCATAAATATTAAATGTTTCCATTTATCTTTTCATAGTGTTTACACTTGGGTTGTTCCACTTAACAACGCTTAAAATAGCCACTCTAAATGGTTCCCTTTCAAACAAAGGAGAAATACATGCAAATGAATCACTGCAGAGATTTTTATAACAAACATTGAAACATTGCAGGCAGCACAGAATGCAAGCATCTACTGCATCATGGGCCCTTAAAAATAAGTGCCTACTGACTTTGTAAGATATAATTGGGCTGTTGAAACATCTTAGGGACTCAGCCAAAACACACTGCAGTACATTAGCTATTAACAACCCAAGCTCATTAAACTGGCAAACTGTGCATCAGACCATCAGGCAACTTCATCAGTCTCCAGGTCATGTAGAAGCTGAGATCAGGACCCTACTGCAAAAGAAGTCTCATGAAATAATGACTTTTCATGAGGAACGTGGTCCCTCCAGATAATGTGTCCTGGGGTCAGGCCCTGAGCAATTACTGTGCTTTCTGCCTGTGTTTTACATTCCCTTCAGTGTCCTTGTCCATTGGCATCCACAACTAACACTGCCAGGCCACCCCACAGCAGTGCCAGGCACAGCCCAGGGCAGAACATCTCATGCTCAGGTTTGCCAGCACACGGGTGGCATCTGCTGCAGTGGCCCAGGGGACAAAAGGAGCCCCAGGGGCTTCTCTCACCGCCCCATAAGTGCTGTGGCTGGGACATGCAAACCAGAGAAGGAACCTTCAGCTGTCCTTCACGTTCAGCCCACGTGTGCTGCCCCAGGTCGAACACTTACTCCTTGGTCATGCGGATTCTCTTCCCCAGGTCCTTGCTGTTTAGTATTACCCATCTGGTTTTTCACAGAGGCACCCAAAGCTGGGCCACTTGAGAGGATCCCCTATTTATTTATGTCACGGGCAGCTCAGTGTGGTGCAGGAGCAGATGGTGGAACCGAAGGGCAGCTTTGGTTCTGGCATGACAGATACTCACGTAAAGGTGCCCACGCTGAAGTGGGAGCTCAACACCACCTAAAAGAGCAGTTCCAGTTTACCACAAACACAACACCTTATCTGAAGAGGAAAACGCTGTCTCATTCCAAGAGGAATTCCGCATCTCCTGAGTAGGCAGATGGGATCAGCCTCAGAGGTGACACAGAAGAGCTTCCTTGGGACTGGAGCCCATCCTGATGCTGAGGGTCATCAGGGAGAGGGGACTCCAGGGCTGGTGCCGTTCTGCAGACTGCTTCACATGCAGAGAAAACAAACACTAATAAATAATATTCTGGAAATAAGGAAAGGAGAACATGGAAATAATACAGGAAATAACATTGTAGATGGATAATACTCCATCTGCCCTGGACAGTTGTTGTGGTTAGGTTCTCCACATCAAACTCAAATTAACTTACCCAGCAGCCCTTCTTAATTTTGCCCTTTAATCTTACCTTTAATAGAAGCAGATATGAGGTCTTAATCAAGGGCAATCAGGGGTGCTGTGCACAGATGCCAGCTGGCTATTGGAAGAGCAAAGCAGGTCACTGCTCTCCTCCCTGGGTGGAAATCATTCTCTTCAGCCGTGCCGCAGCAACACGAGGGCCCTGGACCTTCCACGGCGCCGAGGAAGGGCCCCGAGAAACTTGTGAGCAGGATTTATAAATGGATCTTGTAGGTCACCGACAACAGCAGGGGGGAAAACCATGTCAGCAATCTGTTCTTTGTTCTATTTTAAGATGCCATGAGTTCTTCAATCGCAGGTACCACAACGCAGCCCCACAAAGCCAGAGGCAAAGGTCAGTGTGCAGCATAAATGGAAGGCTGTTTTCCTCAGACTCATTTGTCTCACGGGGTGAAAGCTGCTGTGGTGCAGGTCCAGGTGGTGGCCCGTTCCACACTCCTGCTCTGACTCCTCTTTCATATTTCAGTGTTATTTGCTCAGTGTTGTCACTGTTGCTGCCTGCACTTGGGAGCCCACCAGGCTGTGAGGAAGGGGTTGTCTTTCCATGAGTGTGGATTATGTTGTTTCCTGCCTTGTTCAGCCTCCTGTGCCCTCTGCACCAGCCCTGAAATAAATTCCACTAAGTCTGTCAAACAAGATCTACTATTTACAGAAATCTGTTTTTAACAGCTTATATATCTCAGTTTTGTGCTTGCATCTTTTATTCTTGTGTCAATCCAGTCAGCTCCAGGGCACAAACTCCTCCTTCTCTGCTTATTTATCTTCTACAGTGAATATTGTCACTGGAAACCCTTGACATGCCCCCAGTTTCTTCCAAAGACCCTTGAGCTGTTTTGCCACCCAGTTAAATACATGTACATAAATGTACTGGAGTCTACAGTATGGAAAAATGTTTTAGGGAACTGCTTGCTAATGGAGTGATTGAGCAGATGAATGCCATGAATAGTTTTCATTATTAAGACGTGTTTTTCAATTAAAGTGCAGTATCTGAACAGATAATTAGAATGGTGTAATGTTGGGATATTGAATGCTCTTAATCCAGGCTGGAGGTGGAAAAGAAAGTCTTGGACAAGGTTTTTTTTCTTCAGTTATTTCCTGCATTACAGAGAGTAAGACTGAAACAAGGACAAGGAGATCATTTACTGTGCAGATCCTGCTGAAGTTGCAGGTAACTTCGCAAGGGCAGAGGCAACTGCTCTGCAGCACCACAGAAACTGGGGAGTTTTTGTTGTTGGCACAAAGTGAAAGAAAACTTTCATGGGCCTGTTGTCAGGCGAACAGAACTGCTTCGCCTAAACCTGTATTTTGGCATGGAGAAAGTCTAGAGCAGGGAGCAAAAATAGCATTGGTGAGAATGCAGGGAGCAACCTTAACATGGATCTGCTGGGAAGTCAGGGATATAATAGGCAATTCTCTGAAAAATGTGCATTTGGGGGGTTTTATATATAATTATATACCTAAATAGTCCTCGTTTTTAGGGAATTAAGTGGGAAACCAGTTTCTTTTTTGCGGGGGTGTGGCCATTGGGAAGTTTAGGGTGAGTTGGCAAGTCATGCCAAGGAGTGAAACATTCACCCTTATTGCACAGGTGCATAGATCATAAAACCAAAACGCACCATCCTCATCATTGACCTGGTGTGCCCCAAGTCCTGAGGAGCAGGTGCAGGTTTATCAGGGAAGATAAGGGAATATACCTTCCCAAAGCAGCAAAGTCCCCAGTGATTATCCTGTCCCAGCTCTGGACACAGACTGTGTGTGGTACAGACAAATATTTAACTTGCCCACTTTCCTCTGAGAGGTGTACAAAGAGCAAAGCTGCACAAGGGAGAGTTTGTGTGGAGGCATTCCCAGAGCTCCCACCTGGAGCTGCAGTTATGGTGGGATCCTACTATGATCACTCACTAGGGAAGGGAACAACATGAGGTTTTCCCACCCTTGCCATCCTCTGTGGACCAGAGAATCCCAGGAACTTGACTGGTCTTGTCCATACCATGTGACTCCATCAGTGCTTTCCTGGAGATTCTTAGTGTGGGCTCTGCAGAGCAAGATGTTCCACTGCTCTTGAATTCCTTACAGCTGTGGATCATGGGCATGCCCACAAGGATGAATTCTTGGCCCCTGGGTATTCTGTAAGGACTGTTGCAGTGTTTTTCCTGCACACACATGATCCACCGTCTTCAATGTCTGACATTTTGGAAGCACATATTTAGCAGCAGCAGCTGAAAATGCAGACACTGCTGTGTCATTCCAACATTGCTGCAAAGAACTCTTACAATGTCTATGTGACTCATGTCTCAGGTGATGTCATGTGATGTCTGGAAAACACATTTTGGAGCAGGAGAAATACAATGCCTTTTTACATTGCAATGATTGAACTTTGTTTAAAAAATAAGTATAATGTATTATATACATTACATATATAATGCACAACCTCCCCACACACGGGTTATTAAATCAGAAAATAGAAAAAATGGCAGGGAAAGGATAATCAGAAGATTACAAGAGCCATCTCAGCCATGTGAGTCCATGGATTCCACACAATCAGTGTCTGTTATTCATATTAGCATTTCTCAAATTACAAATATAAATTACATGTCTAGGAATTCCCATCCAAAGCCAATGGACAAAAAATGGATTCAAAACAAGGCATGAATTCTTATTTGACAACATGAACAAATGATGGAAGGAGTAATATTCTGCTTACCTTTGAAGTTCACACTGTGACTGACCTACCAAGCAAATTATTTTGCATTAGCAAAATTAACAAACCAATATCTGTTAGGCCAATGTGCATAATCCTGCACCCAGAATTGTGAGGGCACTCCTGGAGAAGAGCTGGGAATGCAGCCCCTCTGACACCGGAGACCTGAAGCTCAATTATTAAATCTCCTATGAGAAGCTCCACTCCTTCCAGACCTGATTTTGGAACTGTTTGGGATTGGGCCTTTGGAGCTGTTCAGGATTGGGCTTTTGGAGCTGTTTGGGATTGGGTTTTTGGGGCTGTTCGGGATTGGGCTTTTGGAGCTGTTCAGGATTGGGCTTTTGGGACTGTTCAGGATTGGGCTTTTGGGACTGTTCGGGATTGGGCTTTTGGGACTGTTCAGGATTGGGCTTTTGGAACACTTGACACTATTTATATTTAGAAATGAACCACCCCATCTGGCTCTCACTGTGGTTGTCTCTGCAGCAATGTGGTCGCAGTCCTGTTGTTGCCGTACCCTCAGTGAGTGACCACTCTGCAGTCATTGCTGGCTTGGGGCCATTCCAGTCCCAGGCTTTGCCCAGCTCAGGGTGGCCTCATGTGACAGTGACCAAGGCTGGAAATCCAGCACGAATGGTTGCTTTGCTCACCACGGTGGTGGGAGATCCCCGGCTGCTCTCACAGCTGGGTGTGATTCAGAGCCTGGAAAAAAACACCCACATCCAACTTACTTGGAGGGGTTTTTTGGGTAAATGGGCTTTTCTTTCTATGTGTCCATTTCTAATGATATAATGTTGTGACATTAAGAGATACATTCTCAATTTGGTTATAAAACAGCAAACAATTTTAAAACAAAGGAAAAAGCTACAGAAGAAATACTGATTTCATGTGGAAGAAAACTCTTTTAGTCACACTGCTGTGAGAGGTTGCAGTACATTTTCTCTGTTGTAATCAGGAATGGATTTTTGCAGGAATAAACAGCCACATCAAAGGTTTCTAATAATCCCTGCAGTACCCACAGGGTGCTCTCTGCTGCTCTGAGTGTGCAGGTAGCCTGCCTTTCCAGTGATAAATGACACACAAAGGAAGGATTTTATGGAGAAAGTATTCCATATTTGTGTGGGGAGACTCCAGCTGGTCTGGGGTCTCTGTGGAATAGTTGGACTATGCCAGGAACCTTCTGCACACATCAGGGTGACATGCACGGAAGGAAAGGCCGTAACACCTAGAACAGAAATCCGGTCTCTAAAGTGATGAGTAATGTTTACTGACATGTGTGGTTTGTGTGTCCAATTAGGAATTATTTATGTATAGAGAAACCAATGGTCCTTGGACATGTGTCCATACTCAGGTCTATAAGAACCGCAGCTTCTGATACAATAAAGGGTCCTGTTTTCGGAAGAAGACGTGTCGTTCCTGTGACCTACCTTGACCTTTGCAACAACACACATTATTCAAGAGGGTACTATGAATTTTGATAATTATGTCTAAGGACAGGAATTTGAGGCTGGAAACCTCTGTCTTCATATTGCCTTCAAAACTAAGAGAATCACAGGAGTTCCACAGGTACTCCTTGTTTTGATCTCAGCAGTTTCCATGTGGGGCAGAGGGTACCCAACACAGAGCAAGTCTGTTCTGCCCATCATTTCTGCCCCGTGCCCCTTTCCCAGTGTGCCCCTTTCCCAGTGTGCCCCTTTCGCTGTGTGCCCCTTTCCCAGTGTGCCATCTCGGGATCTGCAGGGCTGTCTGCTCTGCTGCTCCTAAGGACACAGGGATGGGACGATGCTGTTTTCTGCTGCAGACCCCGAACCCATTCTTGCCTTGATCCTGAGCAAAGACCTGCTCTGTCCAGGCTGACCACGGTGCCCAGCAATGGCAAACCACGTCAGCAACTGGCACCGCCAGGAGCAGCCACAGAGTGAAATGTGGGGCTGAATCATATTGAAGGTCATGTAACATTTTCAGAGGGAAAAGGACCTGTGGTTCAGCTTCGCATCTGCACTTTACCTGCTGTTTACAGGTTCATGATGGGCAACGCCAACTCTCATTTCCCCTCAAGAGGATGAAAGACAGAGTTAAATCAGGCTACTTGCCGGTTGTCATCAAGCACTAATGGTCACTGTATGCTCTTGTACCACAAGAGTTACAAAGCGACCCAAACCTGCTTAGTCTTCAGTGAAATGCAATGATTTTATTGACAGGATAGAAGGGGTAGGACCTGTCTAGGCCTGATGTGCCAAAGAGAGGGAATGGAGAAGACATAAAGTGTGGCAGAGGGCCTAAAGTATCAGAAATGGAGAAAATCCTGTGAGAAATGGGCTTGTGAAGAAGGTGAAGAAGCTGGCCCAGGTACCTTCAAAACTGAAGCTTTTACTGTTGTGTAAAGATGGAGTCTCTGTGTATTTTCCCTTAGTCACAGTCTCCTTCCCAAAACCCCCTGAGAAAACTCTCATCTCACCAGCCAGACCTGAAGGAATTGGTCCTTGGGGAAGTTTGTTTAGGTTTTCCTACTGGCCGTAGTTAACCCTTTCCTATTGGTTGCTATCCCTACCTTCTTACTGGTAGTGGCCAGAATCCCCCTAAAACCTGTAAGTACCTCTACCCATGTTAATAAACTCTCTCTCTGCTTCCTCTCCGGTGGTCTCTGTGTGGCTCTTTGTGGGGCAGCTCGGGGGCCACGTGGAGTGGGACAATGGGGGAGCAGATCCCTGCTATGTAAAGGGGTAGCTCCCGGTGTCCGGGTGTGCTCCCTCAGCTATCCCAATAAAGGATGTGCCTTTTAGGGCTTCATGATGTTGTTCCTTTCAAGATGTTGTTGCCTTAAAGGACTGAGGAAAAAAAAACTCCAGGCAAATTTAGTCGGAGATAAGTTAAAGAGAGCAGAAGCTTTAATGAGCCTCCAGGCCCCAGGAATACATATCCATGCACGTGTCCTCTGACCCTGGTTCCATGATTTTATAATAATGTCCATCCAATCCCATTCTGCCACCCCCGTCAGTCCTGCCCTGCTCCTCCTCTGGCACACCCCAATGGGAATTGAGTCTGGGGGTTTGGGACCCCTCTTTCAACATCTCCGTCTTCCTCGCAGCACATCGGGTCCTTGGAGGCCTTCCAAAGTCCTGGATTTGGAGGTCCTTCTGTCCATGTTCTTATCTTCTGGTGCAGGCCGCATGGTGTCTTTCTGCAATTCTACCTTGAAATGAAGACTAAACAGCTACTGGAATTTTGAGGGATTGATATAGGATGGAGTTGGTATGTGTAAACATTAAACTACTGAGCTACATTAAATCTACAACTTCTAAAATCTATAAAATTAAAAAATCAAAAATCAAAAGCCCTGAGGCATCATGTAATTTTCAGTTGCCTTAATTTTAACAAAAAATCCATCTCCATTGCCTACATGGAAGCAGTTAATTTCTGGGGTTTGTTTTAATTTTACTGCCCTGGCCATGTATAAATCCAGGCAATTACAGTGTTTGGGCTTTGTGTAAGACATTCCAGTTACTTTTTTCTTGAACTACTCTTGTGCTTTTCTACTTTGGAGCCATGATGACTGAAATGGAGCAGGAACTTGGGAACTGGACCTGGGCACGATAACATTATTGGTCATTAGTTTTAGCTTTTGAAATAATTTTGCACTCTGTATATTTTGATGTTGAAAGCTGGATGATTGCGTATCACACATGCTTTAAAACAAGCTTAAAATGTATTGTTTGCAGATGAAATAACTTATACAATTCTTGGAATTGTTTTGCTCTGGGGCATGACTGTAAAGGGCTACACCAGCTCCATCACAGCAGATTGCAGTGCTGGGTTGGAGGGATGCCCACCATTCTTACCTGCAATTTAGAGGCTCAGAATATCTGAAATCATAGAAAAGAGTAAATCAAAGTCTTGGGTGGGAGGAATTTGAATTAGGAGGCTTCAAAAGGAAGGAGCTGCACTAACCAGCATAGGAAAAGAACTATCAGTGCTAACAAACTTTGAGTCTGAGGGGAGAGACAGACGTGGTAAGGTCCACAAAAAGGTGTAGCGCTGGCATTGGCGGAAAATAAACTGATGTTTTTTTCTAATTAGGTTCCTTTGTACGGTATTCCCTTGTATTCAGTTCAATTAACCAGTGGTTTATCTACTTTGAAAAGAATCTCTGCTCTTGTGTTAATGTTGTTTGGGTTCACACTACCAAGATAAACAAAAAACCATGTGAGTTGTGGGCTGTGCACTGAGAGAAATGGTTCCTCAGCTGGGCATCTGAAAACTAGTTATTGACTCAGTTTTGATCAGAATTCTGGATTTACAACATGGGCAGCATTTTCATTCTTACCCTGGATGTTCCTTAAATGATTGCAGCGTCCATTTGAGGTTCTGAAGAAAAAAGGAGATACCAGTGTGTTATGCTATAAAAAGAACCTGTAGGTTTCTGGGTTGACCACAAGTGCCGTGAGAGTTTTCAAAGCATCAACCTGTCTTTCCCCTTTCCCCAGATGGCAGCATTCAGATACAGCTGCAAACAGTTCCCTGGTATTAGTGTGACACCCTCTGTCCTAGTTATAGTGGCTGGGACCAGTTTATCGCTGTGTGAATGTAACTGGAACTGTGTATTCCATACCCTCTCTGCTATTTATCATGAACTGTTAATGATGCATTGTTTGCAACAGCTGCCCAGGACACACCTGACACCTCAGGCTATGAATGGGGTGTGTGAGAAAACAGAGACAAGAGGGTTTCCTGTTTTCACACCAATGATTCAGGTGTGATAACTCCCCTCTGGGAATCATTAACACCTTCACACACAACCCGAGGGGTCATGTCTGCTAATGGGCCATCAAGTAGACCAAAATATCCTGTGACTCACTGAGTAAATTGCCCACTGTGAAACCCCTCACCCTGGGGGAGGTACTGGGTGTTCCCATCTGAACCCAAGCATAGATAAGCTTGGGGTTTGGGGACTTGAGGCACTCACTCACTTGTCAGATTGAGAGGAGGACCAGAACCTCAACAGGGCTGCAACTACCACTCTCAACCAGACTGCGACCACCAACCTTCTGGAAGGAAAACAGGTTTTCCCTTTCTTATTGCTTTGGACTCAGGGGGACCACGTGGTGCTCAGCACAGGGGCTGGTGAGCACCATACTGTTTGTGCCCCAGGGGGCTGGGTTGTACAACTGGGTTTTGAGGGCTGAAACCAATTTTCCTTTGTATCAGTGTATCTATTGTAATCTTTTTATTAAATTGTAGTTCTGACTTCTAAACTCTTTTGAGTTGGGTTCATTTCTCCTGCTGGTTTACTTTTAAACCAGCACATCCTCTCCGGCATCATTTGGGAAACAAAGTCCACTTGTCCTCCTGAACAGAATTATTTCTCAAATATTATCCCTTATCGATTTTGGCTGTTATGTTCATGTGACGGTGGGGGATTTAAATACGGGCATAACTAAGAGACAGTAAACAATACAGCATTGCCACCATTCTCACATTGCAATTCTTGCCAGGACCGCCTTTAGGAAGGGTGATTTGGATTTGGCAATAACTTTTTGATTTCTCCACCTCTGAACACAATGCTGAAACTTTCCGGGAGCTTATGGAACAGATACCTAGTTTTGACTAGAAATATTCGTGAACAAGCAACATTGCTGCTCTTGCTACTGATAAATCCTTCCACAGCCCATGTATGTGACAACTCCGAGTGGTGCTCTCCTGGTTCAGCTGTCCCACACACCAGTGGTTTGTAGACACTGCCGTCGCGTTGCGCTCAGCCAGCGAGCACAGCAGGGCCAGTCCAGCTCACACGCGTGGCTGCTCACACGCGGCTGCTCCCACGCGGCTGCTCACACATGGGGCTGCTCACACGCAGGGCTGCTCACACGCGGGGCTGCTCACACAGGGCTGCTCACACGTGTGGCTGCTCACACGCGGCTGCTTACACAGGGCTGCTCACACACAGCTGCTCACACACGGCTCCTCACGCAGGGCTGCTCACACACGGCTGCTCACACACAGCTGCTCACACATGGGGCTGCTCACACGCAGGGCCGCTCACACACGGCTGCTCACACGCGGCTTCCCTGCGCTGGGAATCTCCTTTTCCCTCTCTCTGGCCAGGGCACAGCTCCCAGCGCGTTCCCTGGGTGTGTGCATTGCTCTCCCCTGCTGAGAACCTCCTTTGGTCTGTAAACAGCAAATGGAGCCTGCAGAGGTTTGGACGTGTGGCCTCCGTGGTAATTAAGATATGACAGAATCGTTAAAAGGAAGATGCGTTTTCACCACAATAGCTCCAAGAATTCAGAAGACTGACATTTAATGAGGTTTCTCTCATTCCACAGAAAGAGAACCCAATGTGGTTTACACTTCAAATAATTCAGTATTTTTAGTATTTTTTCAGATATCACAAGAATTAAAACCTTCCAATTCCATGAAACACTTTCATTCCCCCTATCAAGCCTGTGTCCCCAGATAAATATTCCTCTGAAGGAGAAGGAAAAAGAGTAAAGCCATTGGATGAGCATCTCCCACCAAAGCAAAACTGGCTACAAACCAAGATCCAGATCAGTAGTAAGGACAATTTCCCTAAATGCCACAATAATTTGATGGACATTGATATTTCCAGCTGTCTTGGATGTGGTGATTTACTTTCAGACACTCCTGGCTTGTGTCAAGACAGAACACAAATCACAGTGAAATTGTAGAGACAGAGTAGAATTATTAGTAACTTTGGCTTCCCAAACGCTAAAACAAAGCCAATATTTATCTCAGATGTTAAATGAGATTAGAATAATGTAATCATCATCAGTCTTTAAGGGCTCCTCTCTAAACACAGACCAAATAAACACAGGCGTGTTCTGAAGCAGTGCCCGGTGCTGCACTTGGTGACTGTGGGGTCTGCTGAGCGACTGTATTTGTCATTTGTGTCTTTGTGGTTCCCTCTCCTCATCTCCGGGTCTGTGTCTCCCTGAGAAACAAATTGATGAAAAAGTGGCATGTGTGGGGTAGACTTCAGCTGGCCTGAAGTCTCTGTGGAAGAGTTGGACTATGCTAGGAACCTTCTGCACATGTCAGGGTGATTTGCATGGAAGGAAAGCTGTAACACCTGGAACAGATATCCGGTTTCTAAAGTGATGAGTCATGTTTACTGACATGCGTGGTTTGTGTGTCCAATTAGGAATTACTTATGTATAGAGAAACCAATGGTCCTTGGACATGTGTCCAGACTCAGGTCTATAAGAATCGCAGCCTCTGATACTCTGGAAGAATGCAATAAAGTTCCTGTCCTGTTTTTGGAACAATACGATGTCGTTTCTTTGACCTGCCTCTAACTTCACAATGACAGTGGAAAACCACTGCTTGTTTACTTCCCTAGTAGCTTTAATAGGAGTTATGCAGAAACATGGAATAACAGACTTGTTTGAGTTGGAAGGGACCTTTAAGGTCACCGAATTCTAGGTGAGGGAACCTCGGCCGTGGTTTCCACAGCACTCGTATCTCCGTGGGCCTCTTGCTTTCAGCTGCTCTCTGGAATCTTGCAGGATGACAGGGGTGGGCACAGAGGCTCCAGGAGAGCTGGCAGGGTGGCACTGGGGGCCATGCCTGTGTCAGACTGTGGGACACTGTGGTTATCCCTTGTTTCCCGCTCGCGGGTCTGCCCTGTCCCCCAGGGACATGGGGGGTCACCTTCACAGTGGTCAGTGCCAGGAGGACCTCAGCACTTTCCCCTTTTTTCCAGAAATGTGACTGATATGTTGAACAGAGGGAGGAAACTTGTCATCTCTTCCTTAGTAAATTGAGAATTTACCCTTCAAATTCTACACTCCGGAAATCTGAGCCAAGCTCATTGAGTAGGAGGGATGAAGCACTCTGGAGGAAAAGATCCAATTAGTTCAGTTCAGGAGAGTGCAATGGATTTGCTCCTCAGACTTTGGGGTCTGTCCTAGTTATAGTGGCTGGGATCAGTTTATCACTGTGGGAATGTAACTGGAACTGTGTATTCCATACCCTCTCTGCCATTTATCATGAACTGTTAACGATGCATTGTTTGCAACAGCTGCCCAGGACACACCTGGCACCTCAGGCTATGGACTGGGTGCATGGGAAAAAACAGAGATAAGAAGGTTCCCTGTTTTCACACCAATGATTCAGGTGTGATAACTCCCCTCCAGGAGTCATTAACACCTTCACATCCAACCTGAGGGGTCATGTCTGCTAATGGGCCATCAAGTAGACCAAAAATATCCTGTGACTCACTGAGTAAATTGCCCATTGTGAAAACCCTCACCCTGGGAGAGGTACTGGGTGTTCCTATCTGAACTGAAGCATATATAAGCTTGGGGTTTTGGAACTTGAGGCACTCACTCACTCGTCAGACTGAGAGGAGGACCAGAACCTCAACAGGGCTGCAACTACCACTCTCAACCAGACTGCGGCCACCAACCTTCTGGAAGGAAAACAGGTTTTCCTTTTTTCTTTTTGCTTTGGACTCAGGGGACCACGTGGTGCTCAGCACAGGGGCTGGTGAGCACCATACTGTTTGTGCCCCAGGGGGCTGGGTTGTACAACTGGGTTTTGAGGGCTGAAACCAATTTTCCTTTGTATCAGTGTATCCATTGTAATCTTTTTATTAAATTGTAGTTCTGACTTCTAAACTCTTTTGAGTTGGATTCATTTCTCCTGCCGGTTTACTTTTAAAACCAGCACAGGGTCTAACTATGTAAACTCCACTCAGGAATTTGCCTCATTCAAACCCAGCATTTTCTGGATCACTGATATGTTATTTATAAGTCTGGTGGTGTTTTGTGTTTTCAAAGCACCTCAGCCTTTCCCCTTTGTTTCCAGGTTTTGGGCTCTGGGCCCACATTTCTCTCTGGCAGGGGGTTAAGTCCTTTCAGATTCTTTGTGTCCAGACTTGCAGTGTGTGAAAATACAATTCGTCCAAGTTCTCCACTGGTGTTTTCTCCGGGTGCTTTTGGGTGGGGTGGGGTGGAACCCAGCAACGCCTCTTTGCTGCTCCCCAGATTGTGCCCATCGGGCGAGAGAGAGCCCAGGGAGGGTGACAGCCAGGAGTGGCACCTGAAGCTGCACAGGGACACTAAAGCCTGGTGGGACCCCTGAAGTCCAGGTGACCCCCCTTTTTAAAGCCTTTGGAAAATGGGGGCTCCTGAGGCAACAGAAACACCAGATAAAAACAGGTTTGCATTTTTTCTCCACGAGGTTTTCGCAATGAAATCTTCTTGTTTCACTTCAGGCTGTTTGGGGAGTCTCTGCTGGGCTTCACTGGGTTACTGACATCTGGGGCACAGGGTGTGACTCTTGGGGATGGGCCTGGGCAGGGTTAAGAGTCGAACTCAATGATCCTGGTGGGTTCTTCCAACTCAGCATATTCTGTGATTCTGCATCACGTGTTAAGGACAAAATATCTTTTTAGATGGCAATACCAAAGTCCTTACATTTGTAATCCAAAAATCGGATAAAACACTAGTTCAGCTTTTCGGATTGAAATAAATAATGTGCAAGCTCCATTCTGAATTAACATTCCTACTCCCATTTTGAACAGTTTGTACCAAACTTGGGGTTTGACACTCGCCAGCCTTGTCCATGTCTGGACTCATTAACTTATTGAGTGAGACCCTGCTGGGCCCCCGGGTCTGAATATTCTGTTTTACCCTGTGCCACTTCAGTGAGGAGCCCAAATTTTCTTGAAAGTGCCCCACAGTGACTAAAGACAGACTGTTCTTGGTGACCTCACTCGAGGATATTCTCACTTGCTGCTCAAGAGCGTTGTCACTGTCCCCAGTGACACCAAGAAGGGCAGTTTTTACGCCCTCCTTGACGTCAGCAGCAAGGGAGGGCCGGTTTGCACAGCAGCGAAGGGGGAAGGATCACTGCATTACACAATTACTGAGACATAACCTCTTTTTTTTTCCACTTTATTAGTGACTCATGTGGTCCCAGCACAGAATACACAGTCTTACTGACTCCTGTCATTGCCTCTTAAACCTGAAGGCGAATGGATCCCTGCAGGTCCCTGCCTGCCCCTTACCCAGCAGGATTCCCACTGGAGTTGGGAGGAGGTTACCCAAGGAGTGTCCTGACAGCCCCATCCTCTGCGGATGGAGGTGACTGTAGAGATAATTCATATTATATTTACCCGTGCAAGGACCTAAATGTTTACTTATTCTGTAGCATCACTTGCCATTTCAATTACAGCCAAATTGCTTGATTAGAGTAGAGGAAGAACTAAACATTAATTTTCAGGAGCTTAAGGCTATATTTTAGGAAAGAGATAATTTAATTATAATTTTAGAAAAATGTTTGTATCTCCCTATTTCTCTTTTGTGGCTTTATATCCCATTGTGCTGAGCTTTTCCAGGCAGGAGAAGAGGGAAATGTCTGGTTTTCATAGGAAAGTGGGATTAGCTGGGAGACAGATTACAACAAACTGAGGGATTTGGGGTTTTTTCCTTTCATTTTACAGCTGTTTCAGCTCCATGGAAAGGAATAATGGTTTATTGTGAGAAGTAGGCATTTTGTGAGTACTGTTAGTAGACACAGAGTTCCACCCAGTCCTTATCTCTGCATTATAAGAACCTTTTCAGGGATGGGGTTTGATTTACCCTCCTCAAGCAGAATTACCAGGACAGGGAGTCGGATGGAACGGGGAGCTTTGTCCTGTCTTTGCAGGGTGTAATAATGTCCTGTCTGAGGAGGAGATTCCTGGGGGCTCCCATGTCACAAACAGTGAGTGAAACTGGCACTTGCACTGAGGCAGTAAGAGCAGGGAAATACTTCAGCAAATAATTAATTGCAGAAGAATTGATAGAAAAAGTTGGAGTCGTGTTCTTCTGACTGTTCGTCCTGTCCATTTGCTTTGGTTGGTTGTAGATCCTCGTCTGAGGTAGAAAACCACAGGAAAAAGAACACAGTGATAAGCTTTATAATTTGTTCTCAGTGTCATGAGACACCAGACAGGGTAAACATCCTTTTTTAAAGGAAGGACAGGTAAAAAAATCTCTAGAAATTTGATTTCACACCCATACATTTGTGGACTTTACTGTAAGTAATTTTATGTGAGCTAAATAGGAGGTAGAAAATACTGAAGGTTAGTTCTAGAGCCTGGTGAGATTCATCCAGCACACCCTGGGTGAGGGCAAATGGTAGCCCTGGTTAACACACTGCACTAAGACTCAAGTGCCTTTTATCCATTGGGTTTTGATGCTTTTTTAGTTTGGGGTTTGGGGTTGGTTTTTTTCCTTAGGAGGACTTCTGTTCTTTGCCCTAAAAAAAAGGGGAAACACATTTATAACAGTGAAACCAAGGCTCAAATTGTCATGAAGTTACCTTCACAAACCCTGGTTATATTAAATTTTAAAAAGAGGAGACCTTCAGGCTTACAGGTCAGACCAGGCTGCTTCTAAAGTGTCCTTATTAGACTTTGGATTACAAAAGGACAAGAGTGCCCTGCAAGATTAGTCCATAGAATGGTAAATATCTGGGAATATAATTTAGTTCATCAGATACCAACATATTCAGGCAATTCAGTACTAATAACATATTTTCTCATGGTGCCACAGAGCAAACCATGGACAGAGCTGAGTAAATAAAAATCTAATTAAAAAAAGTAATCATGCACATGTTTCTATTCGTATTCCACGTATCCGCTGTTAGAAATAGTATTTCTAGTTCTACAGTTTGTATCAGGAGCTACCACTGTGCCAGTATTTATTAGCTAATTTAGTCTAATGTCTGAGGTGAAAACAAAAATAGTGAAATTCCATTTTCAATTCCAAGAGAAATCCAGAATTACTCTACCCATCATGTGATTACTCTGGACTGGTTTTTTTATGGCTCTCTGTATTATTTTCATGTGGGAACTTACAGGGTAGCCCAGGGGTATAAATGCAGAAGTTAACTTAAAGGGGTAAATCCCTCCTGCTAGACATTGTGACCTGTGAATTATCCTGGCTAAAAATACCAACTTTGCAATGCAAGTGTAACTTCAAACCCTTTATGTATCACAACACATGGGGGTTTTTTTTAAGGGACTCTTTTCAAGGGCCAAATACCTAAACAGCTACTGGCTGGATTCAGGCTGTGACTTTAGTGGGTCAGAGCCTCTTAATCTGAGCCAATTTGAACCCATTGGTTCACCAGCTGCAGGTTCTGTTGGCCCTGGGGGGAGTCCCGTGGTACATTTGCAGAGCTGCTCTGGGGGTCCTTTAGGCTTTGGAAGGTTCCACCTTTAGAAAACCTGAATATCAGCTTTACCTGCTGTGGTTGTAGTTGTTACCAGTACACCAACTCCTGCATCCTCATGAAAAATAAGTCATCTGTTCATACGGAAAAAGATTATAAAAATAGCAGCTTTGGCTGTGCCTCTGGTTTGTACCTTCAAATACCTTGTAGCAATAGTGGCAGGAAGAGATTGGTACAATCGATGATAATTGCTAGAATGTTTATATACAACACCTGTTTGNTTTAGGAAGCATTCTGACAACATTTAAGAGCTCGGGTAGTCAGAGCCCAGCTGTGCCGTGAGATCTATCAATGTGCAGTTACTATCCGTGGCTAAAGAAATTAGCAAATGCAATTTAGGGTAAATTGACCATGTCAATTAAAGAGGGGGGTGGGAAACAAGTAAGGAGAAAAAGAAAAGATGACAGAAGTGTTTTTGCATAAAAACCCTGATATTCTATTTCTGGAATTGAGAAATATACAGTGCAATAGATCCATTCCTCCCTTCCAGCACTATTTATGTCGGTGTAATTAAATTTCCAAACCATGAACTAATCTCTGTGACAGAGTATCCAACTAGAATTAGCCTGAAACCACTCCTGGAGAAATTAACGAAAGTGTTATCACTGACTTCAGTGGGGACAGAGTTCGGGCTGCCCTTAACCTCTGTCATGGCCTTGTGCCTATGGAAGCGATGAGGCTGCTGAGCACGGGAGCATCACTGGGCACCCCGAGAGCAGCCCTGGGGGATGTCAGCGCTCCCTCGACAGCTGGCTATTAGGGTAAAGTTTCCACGTCTGGTGTGTTAATCTGTCCCCTCGGAGATGAAACATTGCACCTTCTATAATAAGACTGACAACATCTTCACAGGCCAGATAGTTATCAGGGGTGCTTGGAGTCACTTCTGTGTTTATCTCAGCCTTAAGCCCTCACATGCTCTTCTAAAAACAACTGAGAAATCCTGAGCTTGCAAGAAAAAGCTGTCAATCTTCTTGAAGTTGCTCTCAGCTCACGAGAGCATTTCTCTAACCCAAGCAAGTCATGTCTTCAAAAACCAACGCAGCCCCAAGGGAAGGAGACCTTGTCAAACCTGGAAACGTAGGTCAAAACTCTGAGCAGCTCCAGGAGCTTCCAGAGGTGCTTGGGGCTTGTTGAGCATGTACAGGTGTGAGGCCACCCAGGTGAGTGTGCCCGGCACTTGTGCTGCTGCTGCAGATCTTCTGAACACTGGGAGAAACGGGAACTGATTCACATGCAGAGGTTTTGAAAACAAAAGGCAGCTCCTTCTTCCCTACGCGTGTGTCTGGATGTGTGTGTGTGTGGGACTTGGAATAATTTCAGGATCTGTGAGCCTTCACTCCGAGGTTTTTAACACCTTGAGATGTTCAGCCATTCTGTAACTGGGTGAACAACCTGTACAAAGAGATTCTTGACTGCACATCAAATGCAGGCTCATGTGAGTGGAGGTAAATCTCCATGCACACCTACACAGACAGGTCACATGCACATCCCAAGGTATAAATGTATGTACTGCTAGTCAAACAAATATTTACTCAAATACGTGCCCGAAAGTGCCAAAACAGACACATGAATGTGTGTTCAGTCCCCCCACAACACAAATCATGCCTGTCTACCACCCCAGGTAAGGCAAGTCCCCATGTGTTGGACAAAAGGTATGTGCCAATCCACTCACTGTTCTTCATGGCTGGCTGATGAACACACCATGACCTTGTGTCCCCATGTCAATCCCAGTTTATTGGACTGTGCCATGTGTCTGGGCTTCCTTTGTGTACAGAAGAATATCACTGCAATGATCATCCTTTATCTTCTATCGTTTATCTTCTCAGGTGCTCAGATGTTTCTGAGAAGTTTTTTCAACTAGAGAATGGTCCTATTCACTACTATACTATTATAATACACAATACACTTACTATAGGAGCAGGAATTTACTAAAATCAGAATAGACTAGACCTTTGTGAGAATGTGGGAGAGTTCTTACCTCCACCATATTAATGAAAACGTTACAAGAGCTGCTGAGTTCAGGCAAAGAAACACAAGGGAACTTGTAAGGTTTCCTGACCCAAAGCAATTATTTGTTGCAGAAGCAGAGATTCTTTGAGAGGACACTGCCCTGACTGTCTGCCACAGTGCCTGTGATGCTGTGGGTTTGACAAGAGAGAATCTCCTCTTCAGACTCAAGATCTGTTCTAAATCTGATTGCAAGAAAGTCAGGATAGCGAAGCTGGAGTGATCAGCCAGTGAGTGACTTCTGGTGTTAATTGTAGAGGTGTCTGTGCTGTGAGTGCAGCTGTGGGGACACTCCGTGCCAAATGGGTCTGTGTGCCAGGCTGGGCAGGGCACACTGTGAGTGCCAGTGGGCTTTATGAGCTTCCTCTGGAAACGCCCATGTCCCTGGAGCTGCAGTAGTGCTGTGGCACTGCCTCGGAGCCACGGGCACGTCCTGCCCATGGAATCAGCAGTTGTTGACTCCCAGGACTGCAGAGAACCTGCTCTGCCCCAAGGCCCTCTCAAGGGCTGCTGCCTGAGCCAGGCGGGTAGCACTGCCCAGCACTGGCATTTAAATTGGCATCCTCCAAGGGTATCACTCCAATTTCTTTGCTAATCTTTCGAATGGCTTTGCCAACATGAAATGAAAAGCCATTCGATGCCTGAGACCTCTGGCTCAGTGTCTCATAAACTATTTTAGAATTATTAGTCCTTGAGTCATTAATATTCTCTGTTTTTACTGTGATGATCTCACTTCCTGCAAACAGAAGTACTGACTTGAGGGCAAATTAAAAAAAGAAACCAAATCATAAATACAGCAGTTAAAAAGATTTGTTTAATTATGTATATGCTTTGAACATTACTCAGGAAAAAGAAATAAAATGAATTGGTTTTAATTTCAGTGGTTTCAGACAATTTTGGTAATATCTATTTTATAAAGAATGAGATTACGAGTTTCTTTGTGGAAATATTAACGAAACAAGATCTAGAAGCAGAAGGACATCAGAAATAAAAACTGAATGTCCAGGTATTATAGATTCATCTCCAATTAGATTAATGAAGTCTTTCATACCGTCTAGTAATTTTTCCCCACTGCTGATCCCTCAGCTTTTCCTCAAAGGTCCGTTGTTACTTCATGAACGATCACACCACTTCTAGATCAAAATCCACAAAATTTCAAGCGTTCTTGCAAGTCCTGTGCAAAAACAATGGAACTAATTGGTTTCTCTGATTTACCACCTGCTAAGGGAAGACTCCCACTGAAGTGAAGGCCATGCAGCTGAGTTCCCAAGAAATTGTTACCCCTTCTCCGAGCTGTGGTGGACCCATCAGAATTTCACAGCCTGAGAACCATTCCTGTGTTTGCTGTGCTCCTGGAGTGCTACCTGAGGACCCCCCTGGCTGGGTTTGGCAGGTTGTCACTCCCACCCACCACTGTTATCAGCACCGTAAGTGGATCACTGCACAGCAGCTGCTCACTGCTCCCAGCCAGCACCTGAAACTCGTGCTGATATAGCTCAAATTGATGAAAAAAACCCATTTAAGTAATATGATTAAAGTGCTAGTTTTTAATCTTAGCAGAATCTGGCATGAATAATTCTATCTGTATAAAACCCTGCTATGACCTGCAGTATAGACATACATAATATTCAGCTCACTTTTAATGCTCAAAAGATACTTGGAAAAATTATAAGGATGTGTAGGGCTGAAAGGGGTTAAAAAAATCTGTGTTGAGCTGCACAGGCTACTCATAATTTGTATTATATAACACTTTTCAATAAAGTTTTTTATAGACTGCACAAAGCCTGGTGCTGTATTAGCAGAACTAATGGAAACGAGGAGGATACAATAGAGAACAACCAGTGTGCTTAAAAAATAAACATTAAAAAAATTCTTATTTTTCTGCCTCGGCCAGCTGTGTCTTCAGCTAGAGCGAGGCATAACAATTAACTCTTGTGCTGCTTCAGGGGGCAGGTGGGTTGTGCTGGGAGGTGCTCTAAACTTTTGAGCCTTTTGGAAGTGGCGCATCACCAGAACAAGTTAAATAGTCTTGTCCAGAAGTCCAGAGTTTCTGCCACGAGCTGGACTACAAAGGAAGAGCTCTAAAATTACTTTCTATTTATTAATTTCTCTGAAAAGTATTGACCACATGTCAAATGATAGGATTCCACATAATAGTTTGTCCATAGAGATCTTCAAACAGGACTTCATTGCATGTACTGCTCTTCTCCTTATACATGCCAGAGAAAAATCTAAAGCCTAAAGGTAAAATGTGTTCTAGGATCATGAAATGGCCTGGGTTGGATCCTTCAAGCCCATCTCATTCCACCCCCTGCCATGGGCAGGGGCACCTTCCACCAGCCCAGGTGGCTCCAAGCCCTGTCCAACCTGGCCTTGGACACTTCCAGGGGTCCAGGGGCAGCCACAGCTTCTCTGGGCACCCTGTGCCAGGGCCTGCCCACCCTCACAGGGAATAACTGTTTTCCCATAGCCCATCTAACCCTGCCCTCTGTCAGTGTGAGCCCATTCCCCCTGTCTTGTCCCTCCAGGCCCTTGTCAATGGTCTCTCTCCATCTTTCCTGCAGGTTCCCTTCTGGCACTGCAAGGCCACAGTGAGGTCACCCCAAAGCTTCTCTTCTCCAGGCTGGACAATCCCAGCTCTCCCAGCCTTTCCTCCCAGCAGAGCTGCTCCATCCTCTGCCCATCCTGGTGCCTCCTCTGGACTCTCCAGCAGCTCCATGTCCTTGCTGTGCTGGCCCAAGGCTGGAGGCAGCTCTGCAGGTGGGGTCTCACCTGGGGGGCAGAGGGGCAAAATCCCCCCCATCCCCGTCCTGCTGCCCATGCTGGGGGACCAGCCCAGGGCACGGGGGGGTTCTGCGCTGGGCCATGTCCAGCCTCTCCCCAACCAGCACCCCCAGGTCCTTCTCCCAGGTCTGCTCCACCTGCTCATCCCCATCCTGGATTGATCCTGGGGATTGGACTGATCCAGGTGCAGCTCCAGGACTTGGTCTTGTTAAACCTGGGGAGATTCCTGAGCCTGTCCAGGTCCCTCTGGATGGCCTCAGGTGTGTCACCGCACCCTCAGCTCGGTGTCACCTGCAGGGCTGCCCAGGGCGCCCTCGATGCCTCTGCCTGTGCCATTAATGGAGATATTAAATGAATGAAGATATCAAACGACACTGGTCCCAGTAGGGACCCCTGAGGGCCACCACTCGTCACTGGTGCCCATGGGCACTCCGGGCACTGCCCAGTGCACTGACAGAGCACACACTGCAGGAGCCCAGATGGCAGTCCCAGGCTTTCCCAGGGCATGGAAGTCCCAGGGCTCTGCCTGTAAATACCCAGGACCATATGCTCCTCCAGCACTGAACCATCAGGAGGCTCCTTTCTCTGACATCCCTTTGGAAAAGCGGGACAGGAGCAGCACAGAAAGGACCTCTGGAAAGTCCAAGACAAGGTAGTGTGGACAGTGATATCTGTATGTCAACCCAGCTCAACACTTGGCTCAGCATTCTTGCTAATGATGCTCGTTATGGGCTGATTGGTTCTGGGGTCAAGTTTTGGAGGACATGGCAAGCGTTCAAAGCCCGTATTGGTTAATAACAGCGTTGCTGCCAGGCTGCAAGAGCATCCCGACCGCCTGCTGTGCTCAGCTCGCCCCACAGGGCCCTGGGCAGCACCTCCAGCTCCAGATCTCTGCCTGTCCTCACCGGGCTGGTGTCAGCCTGGTTGTTTTCAGCTCTATTACAGTTGGTTCCCCTGGTATTTTGTGGCAATTCTGACTAATTACATAGCGAAAGACCATGAGATTTACTCCCAAGGAAATAATTACGGGAGAAGTATAAAGGAATGCAATACTGTTGTAAAAATCTAAACAGAGTTAATGCTTCAAATCAAATCAGAATTAAAAGTCTGAGTTATATGTGAGAAATCACTAGTTTAGTAGTCGAGGGTCAAATCCTTCTCTTAATCCAATGCAGTCTGGCTGTGCTGGAAAACAGGATCTGCCTCCTGCAGTCGATTTTGGGATTCCTCAGGGGAGGAGTTTAATGGGCGAGGCTTTGAACAGAGCAGAATTCCAGGTGAGCCACAGGCCGCCTCTGTGAGTCCGGGCAGGGGACTCTGCCTGGGGTCCTTTCTTTTTGGGGGGGACATAGTGACATTTTCCTACTGCCCAGAAATGCTGGAGGGCTATCCATGAGTGACAAGGTGGCATGCAAGGACATCAATCCTAGTGCTGGGGCACGAGAGTTATTAACAAGCAAAAGATTGTTTTCCTGGCTTTATATTTTGGAATCCTATTGTTTCACATGTGTGAAGTTTCCTTAATCCACATTAACAAAAGCTTCTGAGCACTACTTGAAGAAGTCATACTCCAACTTCAGACTTATTTTTTGTATTTATATTTATCTCTGCCTGACTTTCTCCATCACTCACTCTGCCTGGTGTCGCATAAATATTCCCAGCTGGATCGACTGGGAAAAAAAAATCAAAACTCTGAGAGCAGCTCCTCTTCAAACTGTACTGGACCTCTCTGCTTTGCCACTGAACCTGGAATAGTGGGTAAAACATTAATGAAAATGGAAATATTCCAAGTTTCAAAAAAAAATAAATAAATATTGGAATGGTTCAGTCTCAAGGACTGAGGGTCCTTCAAAAACGCCAATAAATCTGTGCTGGCAGCTGCAGGGAGTTGCTGTTGAGAATAAGGAAAGTGCCCAGCAGAAATCTCCTCCTCAGAGCCCTGCCCGGGTGTTTGGGGTGGGCGTTTGGAAGCTCCTGTGATGTTTTCCCATCTCTTTACCTACGTTGACTGTGACCCAAGAAGCCTGTGCAGGTGTTAGCAGCCCAGAGTTTGTTCTTTTCCAAAGAACTTAGTTCTTTTAAGCAGTTTATTGTTTGCAGAGAGACAACAGCCCTCCGAATTAAGCTGGGGACAGCATTGCTCTTAGAGCAGCTGACTGGTGACTGTGCCAAGGTGCTTTGCCATAACAGGCTTCTTTAGCAATTCATTTTACCAAAAAAATTTGAGATACGGTCTACTAGCTACAGAAGACATGGCAATTGAGAAATGCTGGGCTTGGAGTGTCATTTCTGCCAGACTACTCTGTGTATCAGTAGGCAGGGTATTTATGACTGAAGTTAACCAGTTTCTGTTACCTTTAGGTGGATTTATGGATGAAGATCTAAATACCCTGCCTCAGTTATCGTAAAATGGAGCAATTTATACCTGCCTCCTGCCATACTGCAGGGCTTGTACACGCAATTTTCTCGATGTGCTTTGAGGTACTTTTGAATACGTAATTATGTTATTATTCAGACTTCTGATGAGATAGTGCAAGACTCCACAGTTTCACAAACAACAGCATTTTATATCAAATTCAAATGGTTAATAATGAAATTGAAATGAAATAATGAAATAATGGCATTCTTCTAGAACTTTGGGACACATTTCCATCTTATTACACGGTGTAATCTTTTCATCATCACAAGCCAAAGCAAAATCAAATCAGTGAAAACTTTGCCTGAGATCCTTTGGCAGACTGAAAGGTAACTCATTTTCAGATTGATTTAAATGTGAAATTGAATTAGCTGAGCTAAAAATATCTCTGCAGCACTGCACTGGTGAAAACCAATAAACACTTTCATGCCAGACAGCCCAAGGAAGAATGGACAGCAATCTCTGAGAAAATGATAACCGATTTTTCTGCCGTTGTCATGGCAATGTAGCTACAAACACTTGTGTTTAGACTGTACAGTCCTCGTGAAATACAGCGTGTCCCTCGTTTTTATAAGCCATAAACCCTTTCGACTCCGTGGATACAGAGCAGTTCCTGACAAGGAGAAAGGAGAAGGGGACTGTTACAGATGGGATGTGAGCAGGGCCTCCAAACAACAAGGCAAAGCTGCCAGTGGGCTCCTCCTTCTAATTTCAGCAGCTGTTTGTTTGTGCTGGCATTAAAATGTGCTCCTCGGGTGCTTTTCTGGGATTTGGTGCCTCCTGAGCCCCCAGTGTGTCCCCAAAGCCGCGTCCTCGGCTCCCTCAGCGCAGCGGCCGCCTTGCCAGGAGGAAAGGCAGTGCAGCCTCTAATCCACGTTTAAAATAAGATTGTTATTTGAAGCAGCCTTTTCCTACCCCTTTTGGATCTTTGCATGCCTGAGGGATTCCCTTTGGAGTCCCAATAAATCAAACAACAGCAGGCTCTGCTCTGCATTAGGCAGCCCTGCGTTTGTGTCCCTGCTTGAGCTGGATGGGCACTTTGGGCTGGAATGGGAAGCTGGGATAACGCAGCAGTGATTCCAGTTATTTCCAAGAATATAAAAGAATATAAAAATACGGGGTAAGAATATAAAAGGGTGGAGCGTAGCCCTTGTCCTTTAGCCAAGGAGAAAAACAATGCTGTCAGTCTAAAACGCAGGCATGTAAATGTTTCCCAACACCTTCATGTAAAAGAAACACGTTTATAAATTGTCACTTGAAGGTCAAACACCTGAGATCCCTTTCCTGATCTCCTAATTAAGGTGGGCCTGTTCCCACCCACGTTTCCCTTTGGCTTTCCAATGTGCAACACGCAGCAAATCTGCCTTTCATAACCTGGGCACGTGGCAGCGTTTCTGCAAATGTACCAAAAAAGGTTGAATTTAATGGGATTATCCATCAGCCTAAACTAATCACAGGTTTGCAGCATCAAAGCCAATGCCCCTAATCCAAAGGAATTACCCGGAGCAGATTTAAGATCGCACAAAGGAGATTTAGGACTGCAGGAGAATCTCATCTCATCTGAGTCGAATAATGCAAACCAGGATCTCCCGAATTACCTTGGGAACTCCCATTCAGGAGTGCTGGAAGGACGGTGGCACCCGGAGCCACACTCGCAGTTCCCATCGTTGCTGAGGCACAATTTCCTGCAGACTGATTCCCAAATCTTTGGCTTGCCCAATTGCTGACAATTGCTGACCCTGGCCGTGTCTCACACAGAGCTGTCGACAATAAGAGAAACGTTCCAAAGACATTTATCTTTCCTTTGCAAACACAGGACACTTGGTCTCAGAACACGGAATTAAGCTTCTTTTCTTCTTAATTGCTGCTCAAAAATTACAGCAGCTACAGGGATAGCTCTGTATTGGTTTTGTGTATTTTTCTGTGGTTTTTTATTGATGATTCATTTCAATTTCGTTACTGCCAATGGCAGTAAGGAGGTGAGCCTGCTCCGAGGGGACGACTTGAGTTGTTACTGGGACCATATTTTCCATGATAACTATGTGTCCTTCAGAGCCTTGTAATGATTGTATTGATCATCCAGTGCCTTATAATGATTGTACTGAACAGTCAGAGCCTTATAATGATTGTATTGATCAGTCAGTGCCTTATAATGATTGTACTGATCATTCAGTGCCTTATAATGATTGTATTGATCATTCAGTGCCGATAATTCTGGGTTATTCCTGCCCTGCCTTCACTTTCAGGCACCTGCAGCATCTGCTGCTGGAAAGGAGAGGAGCCTTCTCAGGGAAAGGTCTGGAGCAGCCCTGAGAGAGAGGGGCAGGAAAGAGAAGCAGGAGGGTGTGGGCAGAGGATGGAGAGTTCCCTAGATATCCCCCGGTCCTGTCCTGAGCAGTGACCTGCGTCCACCATGGGAGTGGCCTTTGCATTCACGGCAGTGTGACAGCCCTCCTTGGAGCGCGGGGCACCCCCTGGGCCAGCGCACCAGGCAGGGGGCAGAGCTCTCCGAACCTGCATTTAGGAAAGCCCCCCTTCCCTTCCCCGTGGAAGGATCCCTGCAGACCAGGGCACAGCAGGCAGCAGGCACCCCGCCGTGCCCGGCGTGCCAGGGCGATGGGCACGGGGGATGCCAGGCTGCCCCATGTTTCCGCAGGGGGGACAGTCGCAGCCCCCCGAACCGCTGCAGTTTGTCACTGCGGTCCCCAACCCCTTCCCCTGGCTGGCCCTGCCCGGGGCGCTGCACCTGCCCCGGTGCGGGGCTCTGCGGGCTCACCCTCCCGCTCCTCTGCGCCAGCGATCGCCCCGAGCGGAGCCTGCGGGGCCGGCTGCGGGGCTCGGGCTCGTATTAAAGGGGCCGGCTGCGGGAGGGGATGCGGGGCTCGGGCTCGTATTAAAGGGGCCGGCTGCGGGAGGGGATGCGGGGCTCGGGCTCACGTTAAAGGGCCCGGGTGCGGGAGAAGATGCGGGGCTCGGGCTGGTGTTAAAGGGGCCGGGTGCGGGAGAAGATGCGGGGCTCGGGCTGGTGTTAAAGGGGCCGGCTGCGGGAGAAGATGCGGGACTCGGGCTGCTGTTAAAGGGGCCGGGTGCGGGAGGGGATGCGTGGCTCGGGCTCGTATTAAAGAAGCCAGGCAGGGGCACAGAGATTTATCTCTGAATGCTCTTCCCTCCTACAGTTCTGTCGAGCTGGTGATGCAGCTTCTGCAGTGATTCCGTCGTGACTAACGCCTGAAAGCCGCAGACATGTCTTGAATGAGCCCTTCTGTTATCACAAGGGAGGCAGAGGATGCTTTTGCCGTTGTATCGGGGGGTGAGATTTCTATCCTGCCGCTGTGTCAGTACAGAAATTTCAGCAGCCAGGAGGGAGGAGATTCGAAAGCCCGGCATTTTGCAAGCTGTTTACCCAAAATAGAGTTCCATGGGTGATGTGTTTCACTGTTAAACTGTTCTTGGAACAAAGGAAATCAGCGGAATGACAGCCGTGTTTTAGACATCAGAGGAGCAACTTTAGGTTAGAAGACTGAAAAAAAATGATTTTTATCTGAAGCTTTCTTTTTGGTGTTTGCTGCTTAATTTGACACACATGTTCGGTGATGGTTTAGTTAGAACAGCCTTCATACAATCTAAGAAACTGATTGTCCACACTGGTCATTGCTCCTGAGTGTTATCCTGACCCTAGCCTTTATCTAAAGCATAAACAAGGATCTTAAGTGATGGCCGCCAGCTGTTTTTCCATTGGAAAAAACTCTTTTTCCAGTCCCATGAAAACACTTTAATTACTGTCTCAGCCTCAGTGCTCTTCCTGTTATGGTAGTGCACCATGCACAGCATATGGAAATATAAAAGTAAGTGAAAAATACACTGAGGAGCAGTTTACAGACTGGAATTTTTCATTTGCTAATTAAATAATAGGAATTTTCCATGCTCTGGCATAAAGAACATGGAGAGATGAACAGGAATGCAGTTCTGTGTGCTGTTGTAACAACATGCAGAGATGCACATTTAAAAGAGCACTGTGACCTGTGTCGGTTTCTTCAAAGATGAGATTGCTCTGCCTTCCCAATTCATTGTTATTGCTTCTGAGTTGCCATGTTTACTGTTATATTTCCAGGAGTCTTTTCTTTGTATAAAATGTCATTTGAAAAATGTCCAGGGCAGAGAATCTGCTCCAGAGCCAGCCCCTTGCAGCCCAAGCCAAACCATTAATTCCTCAGGTGATACACATGTAATTAGAGACTTCTCAGGTTTGATATTCTGTGCTGGGTGAGCAGACGTTTAATCTTTGTAGATCTCTTTTGTAATATTAATTATTTGTAGGGTTTTTTAAAAGGAAAGTAATTTTTCTCAAAGTATTTTTCTTCCCTTTCCCTCCTTCTTTTCTTTCCCAGTGATGCAAATAATATGCAGTTTGTTGACACAATTCCAAGCTATAAGGCTTAAAAAGATCCTTACAGATTTACTTAGTTCCCATCCCATACATCTATCTTGCAACTGCACTTTCCAAAATTTTTTATGGCTCATGTTAGCATGGATTTAGTCTTTGGAGGGTCTCATACAGCACACAGTGACTGCAGGCACACAAAATGAACTTCCAAAAGACCTTCCCCTGCACTCCACAAAACCCCAGACCAACCAGTCATTGCTGGTGATGCACTGCGTGGGTGTGCACAAAGCATCAGCCAGCGCTCTGCAAGGGTAAAACTCTCCCCATTCTCAGCTGTGCTTTATAATCTGCAAATTCAGAAAAAAACCTAATATAAAATCAAATTTACTGGGTTCTATTCACGAAAGAAGGGAGGGTAGGAGTCATCAGGGACAGCATCATCTGGTGGTAGGTGAATTGGGATACAATAAAGCTTTCTGCCTGGAGTCACAGCAAACCTCAGCATTGCTGAGATCATCAGGAAGTGCCACTCAGTGAGTAATGCCAAGGGATTGTATTTCCCTGCTTTGGTAACTTCAGAACCAAAAACTTGATGGAAAATTTTCCATCACATATGACCGAAGGGCTCTGATTTCCTACAAATCCTCGGGGTTTTGTGGGATGGCAGCTGCTGTGCTGTGTGCTCTTCTTTCTCTGTTGTGTAATAATTTGGTTATTCAGAGTTTTATCCCTGGAGTGATACAGGGAGTTTTCCTTTTTGTGGTAGCAGCTCCTAAGCAGCTCTCAAAACCTAGAGCTTATGCCCTACTCTAAAAGGGACAGTATATCCTTGAGCCTCTAAAAACATTCCTTTGTTTAGTTCACGTGCTTGTCTGTGTCCTACATGGGCTCAAAATAGATAACTGACTTCTGTTTCCTAAAACTTCGGGTCTGTAATTGTTCCAACACTTCAAAACAAAACAAGAGAGAACTACCCAGTGGTGTCTTACCTTCTACAGATAAAGAAACAGCCCCTGGCCTTGAATCCCTCTGGAACAAAAGCCCTGAAGGGTGACTGGGAGCCTGTGGGAGGATTTTATTCTGTAACTCAGCATTTGGAGTGGAAGGGAGTCGTGGTTTAACCCCAGCACCAGCAGCACACAGCTGCTTGTTCCCTGCAGTGGGATGGGGGAGAGAGCTGGGGAACAAAGTAAACCCCGTGGGCTGAGGTCGAGACAGGCTGATGGGGCAGGAAATGGAGAGAAAAGAACAGTAATGACAAAAGGATATACAGAATAAGTGATGCACAGTGCAATTGCTGCCCACCCGCTGCCCACTGCCCAGTCAGTGCCCGGGCTGGTTCCTGCCCCGCAGCCAACGCCCCCCAGCTCCTGTGGAACATCCCTGTGGAACATCCCTGTGGAACACCCCTGAGGAACATCCCTGTGGAACATCCCTGTGGAACATCTCTGTGGAACACCCCTGAGGAACATCCCTGTGGAACATCCCTGTGGAACATCTCTGTGGAACATCCCTGTGGAACACCCCTGTGGAACACCCCTGTGGAACATCTCTGTGGAACATCTCTGTGGAACACCCCTGAGGAACATCCCTGTGGAACATCCCTGTGGAACACCTCTGTGGAACATCCCTGAGGAACATCCCTGTGGAACATCCCTGTGGAACATCCCTGAGGAACATCCCTGTGGAACATCCCTGTGGAATACCTCTGAGGAACATCCCTGTGGAACACCACTGTGGAACATCCCTGTGGAACATCCCTGTGGAATACCTCTGAGGAACATCCCTGTGGAACATCCCTGTGGAATACCTCTGAGGAACATCCCTGTGGAACATCCCTGTGGAATACCTCTGAGGAACATCCCTGTGGAACATCCCTGTGGAATACCTCTGAGGAACATCCCTGTGGAACATCCCTGTGGAATACCTCTGAGGAACATCCCTGTGGAACATCCCTGTGGAATACCTCTGAGGAACATCCCTGTGGAACATCCCTGTGGAATACCTCTGAGGAACATCCCTGTGGAACATCCCTGTGGAATACCTCTGAGGAACATCCCTGTGGAACATCCCTGTGGAATACCTCTGAGGAACATCCCTGTGGAACATCCCTGTGGAATACCTCTGAGGAACATCCCTGTGGAACATCCCTGTGGAATACCTCTGAGGAACATCCCTGTGGAACATCCCTGTGGAATACCTCTGAGGAACATCCCTGTGGAACATCCCTGTGGAATACCTCTGAGGAACATCCCTGTGGAACATCCCTGTGGAATACCTCTGAGGAACATCCCTGTGGAACATCCCTGTGGAATACCTCTGAGGAACATCCCTGTGGAACATCCCTGTGGAATACCTCTGAGGAACATCCCTGTGGAACATCCCTGTGGAATACCTCTGAGGAACATCCCTGTGGAACATCCCTGTGGAACGCCTCTGTGGAACATCCCTGTGGAACACCTCTGTGGAACAACCCTGTGGGACATCTCTGTGGAACATCCATGTGGAACACCTCTGTGCAACATCCCTGTGGAACATCTCTGTGGAACATGCCTGTGGAACATCCCTGTGACCAGCTCGGCTCAGCTCTCCTGGCCCTGCTCCCTCCCAGCTTCTTGTGCTCCCCTGGCAGGGCAGGGCAGGGCAAACTGGGAGGTCCTTGGCTTGGAGTAAGCACTTGCTTAGCAGCCACTGAAACATCAGTGTGTTATCCACATTATTCTCTTGCTGAACCCAAAGCACAGCACTGGACTGTATTAACTCCATCCCAGCTAAAACCAGGACAGAGTCACCCAAGTCAGTGGCACAGCCAGGCCAAAAGGATCCTCCAGGCTGGACACTGGGTTTGGAGGCGCAGGAATTTATCTAAAATAAATTGGGGTTCAACGTGACAAATATTTTTTTACACACATTTGTTTTCCTAGTGAGCATCTGCCTATCCTGAAAACACGAAATGCACTGTATTTACAGATGTTTGGTGCGACAGTTTGGTGGTTTTTCAGGTGAAAAAAAGCAGTGTGTGCCTTCCCATCACTCCTGTGTTCAAGCTGCTCCTTCATTTGCTCCCTGTTTAAGGGTTTCCTTTCTTAACCTTTGGGTTTTTCGGTCTCAGGGCTGGCTCAGACACCCACTGTAAATGAGAGCTGCCACCAAGAACAAACTGGGAGCACCTTTTCTCTGAGGCTTTCAAAGGCCTTACAGTATTTAACAGCCCCCTTGTGCAGGCTCGGAGCCTGCAGCTCTCACAGTATCTGCTGTCTCTCTCACTCACCCGTCTGCTGACAGCTTTGATTAGGCTGCCAGTGGAACAAGTTTTCCTCATTGCACAGCAAACCTTTAAAGTCCAGCCCGAGGCTTTAGGTACGAGTGTTCTTTCCACTTATTGCCCTGGCTCAGCAGCCAGGGATGTTTCTCAGAGACTGGACGTCCCTGCATTATGTCCCTGTCCAGGAAAAACGTGGAGAAGGCACAGACAGCTCCTTTCTAGTTTTGTTCTGAAACTGTTGGGCAGAAAGTTTAACCTGAGAATTTGGGGTCAAAGAACTTATTGCGGCGTATGTCATATTTGTGTGTGTGATGTGTGGAAGGGACTCCAAGGTGAGAACATACAGAGAGGGAGGGTGAGTCTGCAGGTACCTGTGTGTGTCTCTTGGGGTGAGAGCCTTGCCCAAATCACAAAATGGACCCAAAATGCAGCAGTTTGTGCAAATGATGGAAATGCAGGGCCCCGATACTGGTGAGCCCCATGCTCTGTGATCTGCTGCACCCCCAGCTGGGGTGGGGTCCCTCCCCATGCTCTGGGGTCCATTGGGGTCCCTCCCCATGCTCTGTGATCTGATGGACCCCCCCAGCTGGGGTGGGGTCCCTCCCCATGCTCTGGGGTCCATTGGGGTCCCTCCCCATGCTCTGTGATCTGCTGCACCCCCAGCTGGGGTGGGGTCCCTCCCCATGCTCTGGAGTCCATTGGGGTCCCTCCCCATGCTCTGTGATCTGCTGCACCCCCAGCTGGGGTGGGGTCCCTCCCCATGCTCTGGCGTCCATTGGGGTTCCTCCCCCTGCTCTGTTAT
>VWZG01011328.1:59696-73477 GCA_013396735.1 Grallaria varia
GTCCATTGGGGTCCCTCCCCATGCTCTGTGATCTGATGGACCCCCAGCTGGGGTGGGGTCCCTCCCATTGCCCTGCACTGAGATCAGTTATGGCACAAGAACCACCGCAGTGGCTCAGACGCGAGTTTGGTCACCAGGGCTTTACTCAGGGATGGAAATATTTCTAAAATATTCTTCTTTTAACATCTGGGGGGAGTGAAACCCAGTTCTCTTGCCTCTTCTCTTGTGGGAAGGAGACAACAAGTGGTTGTACTGCTTAGAGAGGCCGTGGCCTTGGTGCTGTAACTCCCTGATGTGGTCAATGCCCATTTTCTCTTTCTATATTTTATCCAAGTGCTGCTCTGCTTTTTCAAAATGAAACACACTTTGAAGTGAACAGCCCAATTTTGACATTTGCATTAAACGGCTGTTAAACATCCCTAGTGTTCCACACCAGAAGTGGCAGCTTTAAGGTCAAAACCCAGCCAGGCGCTGCCTTTGTTTATGTGCCAGTGGAAGTGGGACTTTCTGGACATGGTTGGGTATCTCCGTGTGTTTGTGGCTTATGCCATCAGGCAGCATTTGCTAAATGCAAATTGAATGGTGATGTTGGAATCACATGGTTTGACAAAGGACCTGCCTGGGCAAAAATGTGCCTCTTCTTCTTCTGAGGGACAGTGAAGGTCCAAAGTGTTTTGCAGAACTGTGCTGGGGAGTCAGCACGAATAAAGCATCTGACTGGAGACAAAGATTTTCATTGCTATGAAAGTGGAGACAGGCCATGTCAGGGTGAGCACAATATTAACAGTAATATTTAGAAAATAGCTCTAAGAAAAGCCAGCAGTGTAGCACTATGGATTGGAGCACTACATTTCTCCACCTACTTTTGTTTTGTTCTCAGGGGGGACTTTTAGTTCCCGACTGGAGCAAATGGCACGTACCCATTAAAACTCATTTACCCTTCACATTGTGAACCCTTCTGCTTCTATGGCAGGAAGTAACTTTTGCCTCTCTAACAAACATATGGAAATGCACGGCCAACCTTTTACAAGGTCTACAATATAACAACTATTGCTGTTAAAAGCCACCCTCTGAGGCAAAATAATGCAAAACAGCATGACCAGTGCAAGCCAAAAGAATATATTGAGGAAACCATCATGCTGAAGACAACGAAGTATTTCGGACAGAAAAAAAGTGCTTGTGATTAATCAAGGATCTTATTCTCTGGCTTACATCTCATTTCCATCAGTATAATAAGGCAGAGCTCCAGTGGATGTATAACAAAGTGGGAGAAATATAGTAGGTACCAAAGAGGTCGTATTCTCTGCTGATTTCTACCTCCCATCATGACTGCCTGACATCTCTGCTGGCTTTAAAATACTTCCTGTTTCATGTAGGAGCTTTTTATACCATTTGTACTTGCTGTGAAGGGGAGAAGAAAATTAATTGCAGTCTAAATTAAATCCCTTTGGCATGCATTTAGGTATGACTAAGAGGACTTCTAAAAATATGTTAAGTAACATGCTTTGAAAGTGTATTGTAAAAAAAAGAATATTTTATTATATGTTTTGCAGGTAAAGGTGATCTATAGAGTGAGTGTGCCTTTATAGGACCAGCTCCAGAAAAGAGTGTGTTATTTGGTCTGACACCACTCCAGCCTTTGACAGTGTCCATAACGTGCTCCCAAAGGTGGTGTAAAACCCCCTCTTTCCCTCGATGGTCCACACACAAGTAGAAGGTGATGCACCTGATGTGGCTCCTTTTTCACATTAGTGGACCACAAGCAGACACAGAGCTAATTTAATAGACCTTTTTTGCTGGGAATCTGGAAAAATCCCTTCAGTTTAATTCTTTGGAATGTTTCCAAAAGATGAATGACATGCCCTTTGGAAGCATTATAGCTCCTGCTGGAACAGTGAACACAAAGGGCCTCACCAGGCACCAAAAATCCCAGCTGGGAGATGTTTCAGGACAATGACAAGCTCAAGAAATGTGAGCACATGAACCAGGTGCGAGGGACACCTGGGCTGGGGTAACCCCCAGTGCCAGCATGGGCTGGGGGGTGAAAGGATGGAGAGCAGCCCCGGGGAGACCTTACTGTGGCCTCTCAGTACCTAAAGAAAGCTTGGAAGAAAGATGGGGACAGACATTTTAGTAGGGCCTACGGTGATACGACAAGGGGCAGTGGATTCAAACCAAAAGAGGGTAGAATTTTTTCCTGATGAAGGTGGTGAGACACCAGAACAGGCTGTCCAGAGAGGTGGTGGCTGCCCCATCCCTGGGGCATGGAGGGGGCTCTGAGTCACCTGATCTCACTGAAGGTGTCCCTGCTCATTGCAGGCGGCTGGGCTTGATGGCCTTTAAAGGTCCCTTCCAGCTCAAGGCACTCAATGATTCTACGAATTCCTTCTGCTGCAAAATTGAGACTCGTTTTCCATTCCATGTCATCTTAATGCTCACCAAAAATAGGTATTTTCTTTCTATCTCTGACTTCTGTCCCTAAGTTTAGACTTCTATTTCCCCCATTTTTCTGACCAGCAGAATCATTTAACATAAAGGCTGAAGTGCTCTCGCAGCTTGAAACCCCAGCCCAGCAAGGTTAAACTATCTCACCCTATGTGAAGGGCCTGAAATCAGCCCTATTTCCATATTAAAATACCGTCTCCTTTTGACTTCGCATTTGGCTAAGCAATAACATTCTCTCTTCAAAAATATGTCGGGAAGTTTATCTATGGAACTAATGATAGAACAGGCCACGTTTCTAAAATAGCCTCCTTTTAGCCTGCTTATCTCTGGCCTGACATTTCTCCCCGAGCATCAGCGAGAGCTGCTTTGTACTGACATGTGCAAGCAAGGCTCCAGCAGCAGCGTGCAAGAGGCTATGGAACAAGCAGTCACATGGTTGCTATATTTTCTCTCTTTGTTTACTGTGTTCATAATGCCAAATGGCAAACTAAAAGAATGCCCTATTCCCAAAAAGTAAGGCCCAGTATTTCTCCGTCCCACATGGATGGTTGTGATTATCTTTGGGGAGGGAAGGCATTTTATACTTGGTTTTTTGATATTCAGTTCTAGTCTTCTCTCTGAACTTTTTAGTATAACCACTGTGTAATTTATATAAATTGAGTTATTTAAATTAAATCTTCGACTAAAGATTATCACGTGGTCTGTAAAACCTTGGGCTTTGAATGCAGGAGGAGACACAGGAATGTGACTTTTAAGAAAGGAACTGGGAAGGTTGGTGCTATCTTGCTATGCTTGTTAAGAACTGCAGAGAAGAAAGATATCTTTGGTCAACACTGGCATATTGCACATTTTCACCTTTTCCTGACATGGTTTTGGTCATGGAATTCAACTCTGGCTGCTCACTGTCATCTCTTCCAAATGCCAGCTTTTAAAACATGTTTTATAATACACACGATGGTACTGGAGTTGTAGGAAAACCTCTATTAGTTGCTGCTAACAAAGGGCATGTGATGTTTAGATGTAAAATCTAATAAAAATAAAAAGTATTTAAAATACAGGGGAAAGAACTAAAATGGGACGTGCAGATAAACTTCCGCTGTCCCTTCTGTCTGAATTTGCCCCTCATCTCCCCCTTGGGAAAAGGCAATGGGAGGACAAAATCAGGCTCTGTTGAGATCTCCAAGTGATTTCTCAGGGGCTGAAATAAGGGGCTGCACTTTGCTCTGCCTGCAGAAAAGGCTGCTGAGTTTTTCCACTCTGTGACCTCCAAGTGCAGCCCTTAAAATCTGACATAACAAGCAAGGACATGACAAATACAAAGGAAAAGGGATAAGTGAAAACCCTTTTTTGATAGACTTGGGAAAAGCAAACATTGGTTGTAATGAGAATTGCTGGGGGGGGGTGTTAAGCAATATGACTTTAAGGACTTAGTCTGTATTCAGTAGCTGTAATATTTACAGAAGTAGATGAATCTGGAAGTCGTTTTAAGGAGAAGGGAAATTGGTATCAAAATACTATTTAATTTGTTACTTAAAGAGGTTCCACTGATATTTTCTAAATAGCCTGTCAAGAAAGATCAAAAATACCTCTAGAAATACTTATCCACATGCATTTAGTATCTATTTCAGTGCCCAGAACTCAACTCTGCACTCACACATGGGCAGTCATGCACTCCAAAGACGCTTTTAGATCCTACAAAACATTTTTAAATCCCCTTTAAAAATACGTACTTTAGTTTTACTCTATTAAAAACAGTACAGTTGTATTTGGATGATGTTGTTGCTCATGAATTCAGAGAACACCAGGTGAAGAACATAATACTAAGATGGAAAATAAAGTTCCAGCAGTGGTCACACAAGCCTGGAAAGTGTTTTCAGAGACCTTGGCACTGGGTTTAAGGGTCCTGGGGGGTGGTGCGAAGCACAGCAGCAATAAAATGGCCGTGTTGTGCTCCAAGTCAATTTAAGTACAGGTTAATGAGTCGCTGGAGCAGCTCAGAAATGACAGATGGTGCTGAGGACTGGGCAGGAGAATGGCCATTTGTTATGGCAGCACAGGGCAGTTCCTGGAGCCCAACTGGTTGTCAGGAATTAAAAGGCAAACAGCCCTATCAAGGGCTTTTGGTTCGGTTTGGTAGCAGGCTCCATGATAAGACCGAGCAGGAGCAGAATATTTACGTTAAGAGGACTTTGACTCTGTTTTCTTGAATAATTACGATGCCTTCTGCGACATCTCCCTGTGCCTTTCGAGTTCCCAAACACACAATACACGTTGTTTTCAAAGTGTATTTTAACGGGGTGACTCCAGTCAACGTTATTTGTCCTTACAAATGTGGGATGCAGAGCTTGGTTTTCACCATTTACTGCACCAAGATTATACAGTATAGTGGCTGGAGACCTAAAGGTAGCTCGGGTGGGTCAAATTCTTCATCAAAAATGTAGTTGCTGACTGAAAACTGAGAAATTATGGCTTTAAGTAGCAAAGAATGTATTTGGAGACCTTCAGAGCCTCCTAGGAAGTTCTCCTCTCCAGTGTGGATTTACCTCCCTGTTATCCTGGGTTTCTTATGCCCAGCAAAGAGGAACCCTCCGGACGTGGAAGGAACAGGAACACTGTGGTGTTTCAGGGATGCTTTTTGCCCTGCCGGGAACTTCAGCTCTTCACTGGAATAGAGAATGAACTCTGATTCCTTGGAGTTACCACAGCAACATTTCCAGGTCCAAATTAGCAAGAGTTTCTTGGAACTATCCTAGGAATCATTTTTTTCAAATGCTTTTGTGTTCCTGTTGATATTTTTCTCAGAGGAAAAATGCTTTGCAAATACTTCTCTTAAGCGCTGAGATAATTCTTTCAAGTGAACAAAGACCACACAAACCTTTTCTCGTCCATTTTTCACACTGAACTCCTGCCCTCTGCCTGTCTCAGAAATGCCACCAGTATGGAAGTTTATTTGGTTGCAAAGCCAACAGGAGGCTGCCCAAGACAGAGATAGTAAAATCAATATATTTTTATCTGATACTAGTGGCTTTTTCTTGGATTTCCTGGATACCGGCAAGGGGCCTGGAAGAGCAGCAGGAATTAAGAAGCACAAAGCAAACCAAGGTTGGAAGGGGTTCTTTCTGGGCTGCAAAGGGTGTTTGGAAGCAGCGGAGCAGCTGAGTCAGGCTGAGCCTGTTCGGCTCATTCCTGGGCTGCAGGGATGTCATTTCACTGCCTTTGGTGGGGCTGCTAAAGAGGGAAAGTGAGGGGAGAACAACCTGGGACGTCCTGGGTGGGTTTGGGGCAGGGAAAGGAATACAGTGGGAAGGAGTCACCACAGTGTTCAGGTTCCCCTACGTGTTCTTTTCTGATATTGAAACATTTTACTGAGAACTTAAATGCATACAAGATAAATTAACTTCTTAATTCAGACAAAATCAATGGCAAATAACCTATTTTTAATTCTAGGGTGAGATCTTCCCTTTAGAGCAATGCCACCAGTACCAAACTCATTCAGTGCCATGACTCACCACAAGCTAGTCCTGTTATTGTGAAGTTGATCAATAGGCATTAGAGCAGCCTTTAGTGCTCCTTTCTCCTCTTTCCAATCAGAATAATTGCTTGTTTATTTGTGCAGTGTCCCTAAGCACGTGCCTGTAAATTCTCCCCTTCAGTGAAACACATCACGGAAATGTTTGTGTAGGTTAACAGCTCAAACACACCATTCTGTGTTCAGTCTTCCCTTTCTATGCGACATCAGTGGCTGGAAATCTGGCTGTACTTCAAACAAATGTCCAGACTGTTCCCAGCAGCAGAAAAGCTCTAACTAACACAGAGGATTTAATCTCGAGTAGTGCTGAACATTGACAACTTCCACTGAATCTTCTGGAATCCAGAATGCCTTTGGGTCAGGTTTCTAATCACAATTATCTGAACTCATCTGTCTCTTCTGGAGCAGCTTTTAATGCTAAGGGATGAGTTCTGAGCCAGTCTGGAATGGTGTTTATGAACCACCCTAATTCTGCAATGGGTTATGGGCTGAGCTCCCCCACTGACCTCGGTGCTTGGTACAGGAACCAAGTCCAGCCAAGTTTCCTGTTCTTTATAAACCCAAGCTGGAGAGTTATTATGGTTTAAAGATGGGTAGAATAAAACTTGAACAACAGACACCCCTGCACTTCTGAAAAATTTTCCCTCGGCATAAGTTAAGGGTTCATGCTCATCTGAATAATCACCATCAGCCTTGAATGAGGTCTGGATAAAGCCTTGGGGTAATTAAACAGCCATTACACAGGTGACAGGACTGCTGCATTCACAAAGGCAGGTGGAAGAATGGAATCTTATTCCCATCACTGCAGAAAACAGTTGTTTGGGAAACCACTGACCATCAGATGATGTGGTGGAGCAGGAAACACTTGAACTGACAGACTGAGAGGTGTTGCTTTTCCATGTTTTCCACAGATTCCATCTTAGGCAAAAAGCATAAAGGAAAACTCTGAATGATGTCAGAAATATGACTCAGCCCATTTGATATAAGGTGTGATCAGGACTCCTGGCTACACCCAGCACTGCTGTGGTATACCAGTGTAATATACATGAAACATGAAATATATTGCTCAAAGACGTGGGCCCTGTCTATGTTTTTCATTGAGGACCCACGGGAAAGACAGGATATCCCAAATGAATTGTAAATAAAAATTATCTCCTTTTATTTAACCAATCGCTAGAATTAACAATTCTGTGAGAGAAAAACCCATGTCCTTACTGCTCCTCCTAATGCAGGGAAACATGAGTTTAACCAACCCATGAGTAAGACTCTCTATTGTATCCATTTGTATCGTGCCAGTTCAGTGAAAAATGGATCAAAACAGCACAGATGGAAAAACAGGCAGAAGGAAAAATGTCCTGCGTGTCCCTTTGCTGTGTTGTAAATCCCCATGGAGAGGGAGAAAAGACGAATAATTGTGGGCTGCTCCTACGACTCTCTGCAAGAATGAAGAGACCACCAAAGAGTCTCGTAAACCTTTCTGTGGTATGTCCAGGGTCTGAAGAGCAAGGAAATGGAGACCCTGCTTCTTTGGGACTGGCCATCAGCACTGCAGGAACTGACAGGGATCTTCTGTCCTGAGTGTTGCTCTGTTGGGAAGTGTGATATCCCAGTGAGACAAAGCACAAACTCACTCCTGCAAAACAAGGACAGTGACTGTGGTTCAGGGTTCCATCCGCTGTCCGTGCAGGAGATTTATCTGAATCTCTGAGTCTTGGTTATGAATCTCCTACAGCATTAACGCCTTCTTTCCGTAATTTCCTACTTTACTGGGTCACTGTCTTTGTCATCCTACACCCTTTCATGTCTAATTATGGGACAAATGCAATAAGAGGCTGGCTGTGCATAGATGTGTTATAAGATTATGGGGCTTGGCTCCTCCCCAGTCCCAGCCAGATTTCTGTGCATGGGTCAGACTTCCAGAGCAGGTTCACGGGGTGCTTTAGGGACAAAACCGATCCAAACCTTTTATGATCCAGAAATAGTATCTCTGGTGCAAAGGGCTCTTTTGGTCCATTGCTATTCTTAGAGTCAGATCCCAAAGTCACAATGCAAATATCCTATTATCTGATGTTACTGTGAAGGTCTGTCTTGTCTGCTCACCCTGAATTTCTGAATATTTGGACCCAGCTGGCCCTGGCTGAGACCTTTAGTTTGTTCAGGGAGCCTGGAATTGACGCTGCCCCTGCTCCTTCCTGGGGTCTGGGCATCAGCCAGCATGGCATGGCAGTGCTGAGAAGCTTTGCCACGCTCAGGTATGGCTGGAACGGAGCGGGAAGAGAGGCAGGTAACCTGCCCAGGTGTGTTTTCCGCAGGGATTACCCCAGGATGGCACAACACACGAGGTCTCCTTCGCAGCGCCCCTGGTTCGTCTGCAGGGAGCAGACACCTCGTCCAGTCCTCTGCACCACAGGTTGAGGCTCACTTTGCATAAAAATACAACAAAGAGATAAAGAATGGGCCCCTCTATATTTTATTCTGATCTCACAGCAGTGTGAGTTCAACTTAAGAGACTATCTCTTGATTTAGGGCATGATTCACCCAATTTCTTAAGTCAACATCCAGTTTTAAGGACATGAATAAGGCAGCTACTCACAGGAGGGTGATGTCTCATAGGCTCAAAGTCAAGCAAGACTTTGAAAACTTCACTTAAAACTGGATGTTTCAATGCTGTGAACTGAGACCATTCCAATGAGATTATGTTAACTTAAGTGTTTTTATGCCCAGTCACAGATTTTTTGGTTGGAAGGGACATTCCATCTTTAGAACAGAGCCCAGCTGGGATCACAAATTTGTACTTAAACCCAAAAGCTCGTTTCCTTATTTGCATGCTAATGGTATAAATTAGTTATTAATAGAGGCAATCTGCCTATTATCAGGTATGGAAAAGGAAATTATCAATAATGGGACAGCAAAGGTTATTTTAAACTTCCCAATCTATTAGAAATAAAAAGAAAGAAGGAACATGTCTTAGCTAGAAATCCTTCTTCCTTTATTTTAATCTACTTATTTGCTTAGAAATTAATTTTAAAAGTATTCAAAACATACTAATGTAGTAATATGCAGTTAATATGTTAAAATGTTATTAAAAATATATAGTTACCCATATGAAATAATAAATTAACTAGGACTATACAACTTTGAAACAAGAAATAAGGACGATTCATTCTTTTTCCCCTGGCAATAAGTATCCTACTGTGCTAGGCTAACTTATTTCAGAAAAATATTGCCTTGCACAAACCTGACACATCTCAAATGGCAACTATGATCACATAAATTTACTCTTGGACCCAAAAGTCAAAAGAAAGACTAAAGGAAAAAAACCAAAACACTTATTTCTAAAAGGCCTAAATCTGACCTACCATGGTTCCTGCTTTTTTTTTTTTTTTTTCATTTACAGTTTCAAATAAATTGTTGTTTCTTTTTAAGACTAGGAATTTTCACTCAAAAAGCAGCCGAGCCTTCAGCAGCCCAAACCAGAGGTCCCTGAAAGGGGCAGATGTTTTTTGGCATCTCAGCTGGCACCTTTCAGCAGAGAGGGCACTGAGCTCTCAGTGCTGCTGGTGCTGGGCTGAGCCACCACTGCAGCACCTCAGCCCTGGGAGACACCCAGGGTGGGTCTGGAGGCACCACCTGGACTCAGGGACTTCAATATCCCCGGGAGAGGCAAAGGGATTTCAGGGCTTTCACCAAGAAATCGGGAGCTGCAGGTTGATCAGAATGGAACATTAAAGGCTAATATTTACCGTAAATATTATTTATTGGAATTACATGGATCATTATTAGAGCTGTGTGGAAATGGTTTTGTTTACTGAGAGTGATAGGTGAAAGAATGATTTATGGAAAAATAATTTTTAAAGCCAGCTGGGCCTGCGGCCTGGCTCAGTGGCAGCAAAATGGTTTAATTGCATCCCTGGTATAAACTAAATTAAAAGAATTGACTGAATTTAATTGACTATTCCCGTGGTATAAAGCAACAAAATCCGACAGTAGGTGAATGTTTTTGATTTCTCTGTTTTCATGTAAATATTGGGCACTATTTTAATCTGTCAGTATTATCCCCATGTCTTTTAAATAAATTATTCTGAGATAAAAATATTGGCTTGCACAAAGAGAAGAGCAACAGCGCAGGGATGTCCTGGGATGACAGTCAGTCGGAGCAGCAGCTCTGCAAATATGCACAAGTTACTTTGGATTTTATTCCAGTAGCATCAAGCACAAGCCCAAACACCAGCAAACCAGGGATGGAGCAATACTAAAGTTGCTTTTATTAAGGCTGCCTGTCAGTTCTAACTGGAGATCAGTCTCAGTTCTAACTGATTGATTCTTTAATGCACATCAGCTTCTTGGGAGGGCTCCAAGCCCTAAAGCTGTGCCAGGAGGGCTCTGGGACCCTCTGCTGAGGAGCTGTGGGAGGTTCTTCTCCCATATGGGTGGCACCTCCCAGGTGAGGAGTGTCCAGGTCCTATTTTAGCCCTTGTGACTCGAGCCAGCTCAGCCTGGTCAAACTGGGGTGCAGGACGTGCTGGCAGAGGAGCTGTGGAGGGTGAGCTGGGCAAGGTCAGCCCTCTAAACAGCCCAGCAGATGTTCAGTTCCTTCAATTAAAGCTGTTCCTTGGAGCACAATAAAGCTTTTCTGCAGCACAAAGCGTGGCAGCAGCATTTGTCTTTGCAGGACTCTGACCTCTGCTCTATTTTTAATCAAATGAAATGAAAGCCTTGTCCACAGAACTCTTGTTGTTAATTGCCTCCCAGACAGAGAAACATAGTTTTGCATTTAGTCATTCAAATATTCGAGATGTTGGAAACCAAAATAATCAGAAAACCTTTCCTGGGTTCATTTGCCTAATTTCTCTGTCTGAATGCATCCATCTGTCTAAACATTCCTGTGCAGAACATGTAGCATGAGGTACAGGTTTCACATTCTTTCTCTGCACGGTTTGCCAATTTGTACAAAATACACTTAAAAATAGAACTATTTTTCCTATTTATGCTTTTCCAAGGTCCTGCATCTTTACTGACTGAGGAAACACAGCTCTTGGCTGCAGTCGGGGGTGGCTTTTGACATGTTGGATTTGCCGGCCGAGCCCAGCGGGAAATCGTTTTCCTACCACTCATTTCTTGGAGACATTGAAGGTTTTTTATTGTCAGCCTGAGGACAAACCCCCCAGACATTCCCTGTTTGCATGAGGGAAGTTGGGGGATCTCATGGAGCAGTGACTCCGGATGCCAGAGCAACTGGATCCAGCTCCATCTGTTTTCCAAGATGCACCTGTTCAACTAACCGGGAACGGGCCGGATTCATTGGAGGTGGGTGGAACACCTTAACACTGCCCTGTAACCCCCTGATGGTCCTCGTCAGTGGAGGGACTGTTTGGCTTTGGGTGTCGTTGGGTTGGAGAACTGTCTTTGCTTGGTGACGCTTTCGCCACAGCGTGATTGTGTCTCACAGAAATTGCCCTCCATGATGTTGTTTTCCAAACGTAGCCCCGATCCTTCAAACACATCGTTTGCTTTCCTGGGGTGATGCAGATGCTCTCCCGGTGCCAAATTCTAATTTTGTTTTTCCCATAGTGTAGCAATAACACAATTCCAACCCAACAGCCTTTGAAATATTCATTCCCTTTTCCATGTACAGTGTGCCCTGCTGACATGACACGTGTCAGGGTTTCCAAAAACAGGCCCTAAATGTGCTGACTCTCCCGAAAAGAGCAGGATTTGTCCTGTGATCTTAATAACGTTATTTGCATAAATAGTAGTGAATTGAATAAGGAATTACCAAGCTGTGCATGCGCTTAGCAGTGGAGGTGCTGTGCCTTCTGTGCCACACAGGCAGGGACAGGAGCATTGGGAATTTGAGCTGGGCATTTTTTAATGTTCATCCTTGTGGAAATTGCAAAAGATAAGTGAAACACAGACATTAAAATGCTTTTTTTGTCCATTATTCACCAAGTGACTTGGATAAGCATTTTCAATGTCATGTAAAATGTTTTAGAGTTTTGAATGGTTTTGGCAGCTTTTCTCCCAGAAATACAGAATAATTCAAGGCAGAGTTCCCAAACTGCCCAAACTGCATTGCATTGGTTAAACCAACCTCGTCAAGGATTTATTTCCTGAAATGGATGGATTTTGCTGGATTATGGTAGTACCAGGTGGAGTTCTAATTAAACCTCTATCCTGCTGTTGGGAAAGAAAGCTTTACAATCAGAGAATTAAAAATAGCCTTCTTGGGCAGAGGAGGGGAGAGCAGGAAGGGTGGAGGTGATGCTTTGAGATGCAGGAGGTTTCCCACCATGGCATGGAAGACCAAACTCCTGCTGGAGCACCTTAGAGACCTTTCCCTTGGCCTTGCCCAGGCACAGCTCCTCGCTGAGCTCCGCAACGCCGGGGCCGCAGCTGCTTCTTGAGGCAGCTCAGAGAGAAGAAATGAGTACAAGTGATGCTTTTATTCCTCCTCTGATCCTCCCTCCTTTTTCTGCTTCAGCCCAGGAGCCCCTGAGTTTGCCTGCAGGGGTTGGGGGGAACAGGTGGCAAGAGGGGCACCCAAAAGTGCCCCTGGCACCGGGACCTTCTCTGGCCTCTTCATCCACTCCATCCCTCACCTGCAATTCCAGCAGGAATCCTTTGCTTCGTAAACCCTCCAGCCCTTCCCTTCGCTGGAAATATCAAGTTGTATATCCATTTCATGTCAATGCTTTCCTTTTTGCTCCGTCTCTGATGTGACTCCAGTGGTTGCCAACAGAGCCAGTCCGCCTGTGATACCCAAAGTTCAAATTCCTAGAAATCTCAAAGTGAAACAAATGTGATTTTATAGAAATAACCTTATTTTTGACACTTGCCACCAAATATACCCCATCCAGAACAAAACTGAATGTTCAGAGTTCCTGAACTCTTAAAAAACTCTTAAAAACGAGCCTACAAAATACTGATATTTATTAATGAGGAGCGTCTTAAAAGCCTTTGTCCAGCCAAGAACGGCCTGAAGTTACCACCTGAAATACTGATTTGCCTTTACAATATTCACAACATCCAAACTCCTGTCAAAATTTGTCTGTGCTTTGTTGTTTTGGGCTTGACATCTGCTCCACATCAGACTCCTCCAACGAATCCTGTCTCAGCAGATGTTCAAGTCATTCAAAAAGAAATGTCCCGGCAGCAAAGCAGAAAAAACCCCTGGACAGGGCTCTCTTCAAAGCCTGGAGACCTCACACTTGCACTGGAGGAGAGCAGGGGGGGTTTCAAGGGGTCACAGCCCCACCTGGAAAGAAAGAGAGAGAAAAATCAACCAATTCACAATTCCTGTGGTTAAAATGCAATGCTCCTTTAATCCATCCTACCCTCAGAGGGCAGCATGTTGCTTTGGGGCTGGAATAATAAAGACTTGTTAGATAATTATTTACCTTGTAATTAAAAATGAACCACTTACTAACCAAGACAGGATCTGTTGGATTTAACTAAAAATTTAATTTACAGCTCACTTTCTGAAGGCTGAGGACAAAATTGTTCATTAAAAAGTTCCTGACGCTTTTTTGGTTTTGAATATGTCTTCAGAATATCACGAGGTGTTTTGGAGAACCCTTGAAAAGAGCTGGACATTCTGCTACTGAGATCTCTGGGGAGGTAGAAGGGACACTGGGGATATTTGCAGCCAAAATCTTTGTGCTTGAGGACTTGGCCACTGAGGAGTTCTGCTCGGATACTTGACTGGCTCCACTTTGGAATAAACATTGAGCACAATGCAGGGACACCTCAGCTCTCCAAGGTCTTGGAAACATAGCAGTGAATAGGAGACTGTGCTGGTTTAAAAGTA
>VWZG01011329.1:0-48037 GCA_013396735.1 Grallaria varia
AGCTAATGCTTACATTATTGGCCGTATAGTGTTGAGAGTAGCAACTGTTCCTATGCATTGACTTGGCAATTAGTCAGTTGGCTTAATATTAAGTGAAATCCTGTGGAATAAGTTTCTAACAGGGTAAGAGAGACTTTCAGAAATGGTAGCATTTTACCGCATGATATTTGGATCTCTTTAGTATGGCATTTTTAAGTTAAGATTTCATGGTTTTGCTGGATTAACAGTTCTTTAGTATTGTATATAGAGTTAAACTTTGGAAAATGGTTAACCTCTCCCTTTTGTTGTTTGTAGACAGAAATACAGGGGAACTTCTTCTAAAAAATGCCTCTCAAGAATATTCTGGTGTATACAACTGTGTTGCCTCAAACAGAGTTGGCACAGATGAGTGTTCTGTGGAGCTCCATGTCACCCCCCGTAAGTGTTTGCTGTGTAATGGTCACATAGTGTTTTGTGTATTAAAACTGGATAGACTTTTTCTCTAAACTCAAATGCTACACTTTGTAACAAGTGGGTGCCCATTCAAGTCTTACTGTTTTTTTAAATGCATGTGATTGAACGTGGCCTCTCTGCTTCGGTGATGTGAGATTAATATGGATCATGTGAAACATGCTGGGTTAAAAGTTGGTCCTACAACTTTGACACTTGATAAACAGTATTGTTATTTATCTGTTCCAGCCGTAAATACAGCTGGTATAATTGCTGGAGCTATTTTAGGAACTCTGTTGTGTCTTTCTGTACTGATTTTTCTCATCTACTATTGGCGTAAGAAGCACAGAGAGAAGAAATACGAGAAAGAAGTACATCATGATATCAGGTAACAACATGTCTCTGGTTTCTGAGCAGTATTATTGGAAGATTAACTTTTAAATGTGTATTTCTTCAAGTAAGATACTTAACAGTTGAGATTTCTGTCTTAATCTGGAAAGCTTATTAACATACTAGGGGCTTGTCAGAACTTTTTTTATAGCCATAAATTTCAGTAAACATCCTGAAGGTAATGAATATTTGAATTTTTTGTTACTTTAAAGGAAGACTTAGGGGTTTTTTTTGGCCACTGCATCAGAATAGAAAGAAACAAGCTGAATACTTGTTTTTTTTAAGCTCTCACATAGTAATGGTGACTGAACTCTTGTTCTGCAACTTTTTTTTGGTGTATTTTAGAGAAGATGTTCCACCTCCAAAAAGCCGCAGTTCAACAGCTCGCAGCTACATCGGCAGCAATCGTTCTTCTCTGGGTTCAATGTCTCCCTCAAACATGGAAGGATATACCAAAACTCCAGGTAGCCAAGTCCCAAGTGAAGACTTCGAACGTGCTCCTGGTCAAAACACAACCTTTGCACCTTCAAAGGTAGCTGCACCTAATTTAAGTAGAATGGGAGCTGTTCCTGTGATGATTCCAGCACAAAGCAAAGATGGGTCGATAGTATAAAATATTATTAATTTAAAACATGTTTTTTAAAGTGTTCATTGTAAGTATTAGAGAACTACTGTGTTCCATCCTTCATTTATACACTGGCATGAAATTTTCCGTGAAGAAAATGAACAAGTTAGTTTGAAAAGCCACCAATTCTCTTATTTAATTTTCAACTTCTTAGTATATGACAGTTGAACTATTTGCTAAAAGCGTTGAAGTTCCTAAATAAATATTGGATACTGAAAGTATTTGGACCTCTGGTAGGTTGCTGAAGAGACACTGACAGTGTCAGCTAAATTGCAGTTCTGAATGTTTAACAGTGAGACAAATGAGGATTAACAAAAGCATTTCATATGTAGACCATGGAGTTTCTGAGAGTTCCTGAAACTTTATCCTCAATTGTGGAATAACAGAAATGTTTGAACTTTATTTTGAACTGTGATGTAGTTGCAGGGCACTGAAATACTGAGGATGACTTTGAATTCTGGTTCAAACTGAATATTTATGTGGTTCTTTGGTCTGGTAGTGTTTGTTTGGAGCACTTGAGCTCTTATTTCAGGGGCAGTTATTTAATTGGCTCAATTAATTGAATTAATCTACTCTGAATTTAAAATGTCAGTGAGTGGAAGTGTGGCAGGAGGACTTGAAAGCTCTTTGGAACATGAATTTTTCTGTAATAACTAGTTCTAGTCATGTGAGATAACTTAATACTTATCTGATGCAAGAGGTCCTGTCAGGTTGTTGGTGGTGGTATTTAAGCTTTAAAATCTACAGATCAACTGTTACTGTCACAGCAAAAATGAATTATGTATATTTATACAGGACTTTAAGTTAATTGTACCTTGCATTTTCCAACACCTGTTTAGATACTAAGGCAGTGCTCTTACTTTTTTCCCAAACCAATTACCTAGAAGCTCCATGGGGATTTAATGAGAGCTGTTAAGTAACTGATATTGTATATCTGTCCTCTAACATCACTGTGGAAACAACTTTTCCCGTGTACATGTAAGCAGTAGTCAGCCTTTACTCAAGATGCTAATTAATGTCTTCCTGTATGAATTTGCAAGAAGTTTAAAGCTCATTTCTCCTTGCCTCTTCAACAACCCTAAATATGCTGAACCAACGTTCAGACTTCTTAAGAAAAGGAATTTTGTGCAGCTGAGGTGAAATGGTTGTCCAGAATTATTGATACCAATTACATCTTTCAAATTTAAAAATGCTTCTTCCCAATTTTGCAAACTTAAAGCAATACAGGAGAAACAGAACAATTCTTTGTCATACTTTCACCTGTGTTTAAGGACTTCTGATAGCTTTTGATGGCTGATATTATATATCTGTGAAAGCTGATTTAAAACTTAGTGCAGCTTGGACCTTTGTGGAGTTTATCTTCCTGGTTTTTACCTTCTTCATCCTGTGATGGGAGGCAGGTGAAGGAGAGTCCCTTCATCTTACTCTCGCTATAGATGTTGAACTGCAAGGTATTTTGGAAAACTCTAAAGGCATGTAGTATGTGGCACTGATGTTCATGAAGGAAATATCTGAATAGCCTGTTGAAAGGTGTTAGGATTGTGTGTAACAACAGTGTAAGAGAAAACATTTCCCCAAACTTCTGGGTTTGGTGTCTGCTTTTTTGTAGCTGCTTATAGATCTGTGATGAATTCTTTGGCTTACTACTAAATGTTTGTCCTATCTGTAATTAGGTGCACAATTTTTGGCTGGCACTATTAATGTAAAGAAATTTCCCTGCCTGTGGCAGGGTGGTTGGTACAAGGTCATCTTCCAACCTAAACCATTTTATGATGCTAACATACCCTTCCTACTGAATTTAGAAACTTGAAAGGTTAAGTATTCTAGACTTAGTTTTACACATTTGAGACTTTTTTAGATTGTAAACTGATACTGTTAGAGATCAGATTTTTTTATCTTTCATGTGTGCCTTGTCAATAAACTTTGCCTGATTGTAACTTCAGTTTTATGAAATTTCTGGTGCCTAAACGTACTGTTTGAACAGGTGCTTAGATGATGGTACAGTTCTTAAAACATGACACTGTGATCTGATTTCTTGATTCTTATGTACTATCTATACCTCTTCATACCTATTTTTGGATGTGACGTCAAGTGTCTCTCTCTGTATTGTTCTGTATTTCAAAATGTCACTCCTTCAATTGCTAATTATGATCTAAGTGTTTATATTCCTGTTCAGTTGTTGTACCAAGGAGATGGATGATTGACTTTTATTTGTATGGTAAATAATAGGTTTAGTGGATGTGCCAAACATAGCTTCTGAAGAACAATAGATGAGGAGACATCTTCTTGTATCCAATTATTGTGATAGAAGAGACTTCCAAGTTGCTAACTGTACACTGATTGTTTACCTTGAAACTAAGGCCTTCCTTAATTAAGAGTCATCATCATGGCTAGGCTTGGTGAATGAAGATTTGGGAAGGGTTCTACCCACACTTGCTGCTGCACGCGCTGATGGCTAAAAAAATTGAGAGTGTGGTTATTATAAATACAAGTTGAGTACAAAACTAAGCTGAATCACAGACTGAGAGATAGCTATAAACCTAAGCAACCAGGCAGCAAACCTACTAAATTTGGTTCTTAGCCATCTGTGGACATATGTTTTTTGGTGAGTTTTGTTTTGGTTTCTTTCGTTTTTGTTTTGGGGTTTGGTTTTTTTTGGTTTGGCCAGAGTCCCTTGTACTTACAGTCAGTTAAGCCCTAGGAGACTCAAACCCAGAAACCTTTCTCAGTAAAGCACACAGAGCAGAGTTTACACACGCTTGATGCTCTGTCAGCTTGGGCAAAATAATAAATGGACAGAAGGACAGCGTGATGTGCCCTCAGAGCCTGGCTGTTAGGCTTAGCAGCCTTGACAGTGTTTGTCTATTTATGTAATTGCATGGAAAAAGAGGAGAAATAGAATCTGACATAGTCCTTATCTGAAACAAAGAACCCCTGACTTGGGGTAAACTTTGCCTCAAGTTGCTATCGTCATGCCTTTTTGGATGCATACAACACTACTATGAGAACGTAATATTGCTATTATAAATTATTTCTTTTGTCACTGGATTGTTCACTTACACTGGATTATGATTCTCAAAAGCAGCTACTGTAGTCTAACAGTGATTTCTAGCTGTGTAGGAGATGAACTGGTTAAACATGTGAGGTGTCCAATCTTACAGATAGCTGTGCTAACAGAACACTTTTAGGAAGTAATGTCAGCTGATATACCAGTTAGGAGGTGGCATTTTTAATGTCTCATTTTATTAAAAAAAAAAGGGAGGGGGTGGGATAGGGAGGGTGGTGCCATTGTGTAAATATTCTTAAGTGAGTTCAAGAAATCTCTAGTTAATGTCATAACTGTAAACTTGCCTGTTGAGGACTACTATATATAGAATAAACCCCCTCAATTTTAGCATGGTGTGAATAAAGTGTTAGACTTATAATACTGTAGAGGTTACGTAACACTTGTCCATACAGTTCAAGCATTTTCATAATTCCTGCAGTGGATATTTAAAGATACTTGTGTGAAACTTCCTTCCCTAAAAAAAAATGAATACTTCTTCCAAAACTGTGTAGTGCACAGAAATGCCTTGTTGGAGGAGTAACACATGACTTCTGAGAGAAATGTACATCGCATACGTCTTTACCAACCCTTGACAGTTGCATTCATATTAGATGTATGCTTCCTGTTTGATAGTGCAAGTAAGACTTCTTGATTGCAAGTTTTTCTGTAATGCTGAATATTGTATATTACTGACTTCCATGACAAGCTTTTAGTTTTGTTCTGAGCAGTGTATATTCTGGATCACTTTAGGCCTCTCTTCCAGTCTAAAGGCATTATGCTGTTTGTGTCACTTAAAGCTTGTTTTATACACTCAATAGGTGCTTTAGGGGACCCTTTCATTTTATGTCCTCTAACACTGAGGCACAGCTCAGTTGAAATCGGAGCAATAAAACTTCCAAATGTTACGATGTTATGTTACACTTCTCATGCACAAAGCATGGACTTTGAATATTGATATGAATTTCAGTATGAGGTTTTATATTCACACTTTTGGGGGAATGGTATTTTAAAATACGAGTATTGTGAGTGAATTTGTAAAAAGCCAAAATCCAAACTTTAAAATGCTGTAGCTCCATGACAGACTTGTGTACTTTTTGAAATAAAACTGTTGGAGTAAACAGTAGTCTGTCTTTATTTTAAAGCAGCACTTGTGTATGGCTTCAGCTTTCTCTTTTATGTAATTGGAAGTGAACTAATAAATATGGCTGTGTATACCATACTGGATTAATCATTTTATTTATTGCTTTCCCCCCCATTAATTCCAAAGTAAAATAAAAACTAGATATTTTAAAGCATGCGCTTATCTGGGGTTTCTAATTGTAGATACCAATGGTTACTCTGAAACACAAGGCTGGAGAGTAACTTTAGCTGGCATTTCATCTCCCTTTATTTTCAGTAGAAAAAAAAAATTCCGGAACATGATTATTTTTTGTCTTTTAAAGTTCAAAAAGGCAGGTTTATAGCAGTCAAAGAATGTTGATTAAATGCTCAGTTTTATGTTGTCTGTTAATGTCCATCTTTTTCAATTCAGAGTAAGTTGACTTGGCATGCTCTGCACCCCTTGGCTTTGCAAACCAACTGGTTATTGTCCTTGTAATTTTACCTGAGGTTAATGTGGTTTCTTCAGTGTTGTCTTGGGCACATACTTAGTTTTAGGAAGCAAGGTCTGGCATGAGCTCTGTTTGCACTAATGACGTGCATTATATTTATATCATTGGAGGCATAATTAGCTTACAGTTGCTAGTAATATAGGCATGTTTATATAAGGCATGCACATCTTCATATATTAATGTGTACCTGTGCCATGCCAGATGTTCCAGTCATGTCTTTGTGTATAAATAAAAAAACCTGATGCATGTGTGCACAAGCATATGAAGTTAAATGGAGTACTGGTGGGGAAACCTTTAGATGTTTTTTCTATGTCAGATTAAGACTCATGGTTAAATACAAAAGGATACCTCATAAAAATGAAGGTTCAGATTCGTATCTTTGTGTAGAGTTCTAAGAAACTTTTCCTGTACCCTTTTACCATCAAGGTCAAGACTTAGGAAAGGAAGGAAGTCTTGAACTTAAGGTGGCAGTTTTGTCACAGATGGATCTAGCATGCCTCAGCTGCTCCAGGTCTTTTTTTTTTTTTTTTTTGGAGAATAGGTGACAGTGAACCAGAAGCTGAGCACCTCCAGCTTCTCTGTGGAATTCCAATAAACCAGCTCAAGCTTTCCTGAGTGTCCTGAAAGGATGGAGGACACTCATCACATGGTAGTTCTGCGGGACCTTTGCGATCCTTACATATGGATTAGACAATGGATAAAGTTCCTTAGTAGCTCTGTCTGGCTGTTTATTTGTTTTGCTGAACATCTTCAACTGTGTCCTTTGAGTTTACTGTCTTCAGTTCTTTCAAGCTCTGTTTTAATGCTGGAAGGCTGTTTTAGAATGCAGTTAGTGACAGCAACTTAACCTTGTTTTCTGTATGTAAAATTCATGGAACAAAGGAATTTATAAAGACAAAAGCTGATTAAGGAGCTATTAGGATGGAAGAAAGCTATGAATGTTGCCTTCCTCGGATTATTCCAAAATTAGCTTTCACTTATGTTTGACTGTAGGTGACTGCTCACAACGTGAAGACTTGCATCTTAATATAAAAATGATGTGTGCACTTGAGTTACGATGATTCTGTTGCTCTTTTAATTTGCTTTAGGCCTTTTGCAGAATGGTGCAGGCTCAGCTAACAGGAGAAGAGTATGAACCTTTAATTTTTTAAAATAACCACTCTGGCAGAAAACTGGCCTGGAGGGTTGTGTTGTCCCTGCTTCTGACTTCCATTCAAAGTCAAGTTTCTGAAAATAGGGATCCTTTAAAGATCCTTTGATTTTCATATTGTTTTAAGTCAGTGTTAGTTTCACCTTTATAAGTTGGCATTTTGAAGACTTCAGCTTTCAGCTGTTGAAGTACTGGTCAGGTTGCTTTGAATATGCAGAGTCAGCAGTATTTAGTGGCAGCCGGTGCTGTGGGTCCTCATTTTTAGTGGATTAGCACAATCATGAAAGCTGCTTTTGGTCCATGCTGTCTAAAGAAATAGAGGGAGGACAATTGTACTGTGTTGTTCAGGAAACGAAGAAGGTTGTGCAACTCCTACAGGAACCCTCCACGATGCCAGGGTTGATGGATGGCGGGAGGGGAGCAGCTTTACAGAGAAGTTGAGCCTGTTGGTTACACAACTGGATTATGTAACAGTTTTAAAAAGTGGCAGTATTAGAAGAGACATTAACATCTGAAAGCACATCATTTTATCTTTGCTTATCTAATTTTTTCTTAGGGGAAAAAGCCTCTGGAGGCAGTGTGTCCGCTGGGAAGCTCAGAAAGCTGTGTGATGCATTGACAGTTGTCCCACTTCTCAGGGCTGGATGCTGCAGCTCTGAGAGCTGCAGGCAGGACCAAAGTCGAGTGCTGTACCTGAAGGGTATTGTACTCTCTTTCCCAGAGTATTTTTCCTAATTGCAAAGTGGGGAGAGAAAAGCAGTGAGTCTCTGGGAGTTTTGTACCGGGGATGTGGATTCTGGAAGCACATGTCAACTTTCCAGCTTCTTGAAGCCTTTCCCTTACTCTGGTTTCTACTAACATCTGATTTAGAGGTTTTCAGAATCTGCAAAGCTTTTTTGCATTCAGATTGGCTTATATAACTAGCACACCTTCATTACTTTAGTTGCAGAGCCTTGTACCACCTCTGGCATACATAATTTCTGTGTATGATGTGTTTGGTTGTATTATTACTAACTATATTGTATAAAGAAACAGAAGAAACTACACTCTCCTGAACACCCCAGACAGGGCAAATGGTGATAGCTCGGCTTGTTGGTGCTCAGGGCACAAACATTTGTCACTCAGGTTAGGTAGCCACTTGCTCAGAATTTGGTATCAAGGAATACTAAATCAGATGGTGTAGAAAATTGGTAATAAGAAAAATGTTTCAAAAAATGCTCCGTCATTATGTCTGTTTACCATTATCTCTTTGGACACCTGAAGGCTATGTGTAAAACAAGCCATAGCAAAAGGGTCTTAAACCCTTTATAAAGTGAAGCAAAAGTTGCAAAACCAGGAGAAAAGGGAAGGAGAGGCCACTGTTCTGTGCCTGGGGAGGCAGGAGCTGGCCACCCTTCCCCTCCCACACCTCTCCTCACCACCACCTGCAAAGCCCATGACCAGGAGCCAAGGCGCTGCCAGCCTGGGGAGAAGAGAAACCATCCGTGCTACACACGTGAGTTGTGAAAAACCCTGTTCCTGCATCCCTACCGTGTTCCTGAGAGCTGATGTCGGACTTTGTAGTGCCCAGTGGCTGCCTGACTGGAATTAAAATGTAAGCAGCAGGGACCAGGCATCACAGCTGCATTCCAGACACTGCATTCTAACAAGCTGCCAGACCCCTGGGGCCAGAGATAACTATCAGAAGTGGCATAGAGAAGAAAAAAAAAAAAAAAAAAAGGCAGAAACTGCTTCACCCCCCTGCATCTCAGCAGAAAGGTAGAATGTGGTGGTAAAACTGTCCTATGCTTTCAAAGTAACCTTTGCTTTTTCCAGCTATTTTTCCTTTCTCTTTACCTCTCTTATAGTTAATAAGATTATCGGTTTTTGATATCAACATGTAACTTTGAATTTTAATCTCTTTTCGGGAAATGTTCAAACCTAAAGTTTTTTCTGCAATCCATGGAGAGCTCTCTTTGCTCCCCTGTGATTATTGGATTGTAACATTTTAATTGGTTTCCTCAGGACATGTTTTCCTTAAAATGAGAGTGCTGATTCCAAAAACTGATAGTTGCTAATTTTTATGATCGATCATTTTGTGGTAGAGAAACAAAGTAAGGTACCTTTTTGACTTTTTTTATTTCTGAAGTGCGCATTGTAACTATTTGCTTTTTGATGAAATTAATGCAAAGTGCCCCTCAAAAGTGAGGTGTATTACTATGGTTTAAAGTAAGGTTATTTCCTGGAGAATAAGAAGTGAAATATCAGAAAGTGATTTTACATAAGGTGCCCTTCAGGAAAAATCACTTCTATGTGTTTGTTGTAAAATAGATACAAGGTGACTTTCCAGTGTGAAGGAGTGGAGTTTGAAAATTAGCTGTAATTTATATACAGTAACCTCTGGAGAAAATCACTCCACTTTTGGGAAGGAACTGTATGTTCCGTGGAGAAGGGGTGGAATTTGGGAATTAACTCACCTAAGGTACTCCTTGAAAAAGTCCTTTTTTTTTTTTTTTTTTTTTTTGTAGCAACATGAAGCGTATTGCATAAGCTCTTACCAATTTATTAGATGAATTTGGTGCCAAGCAATCTCCACCAGGAATGGGTATGGAATAACCTGTGTAATATCCAAGCAATTGTTGATCAAACCTCTACCGTGTGGTCGGGGGCAAGAGTCAAAAAAGGTAAGGGGAGACCCATAGTTTATTCTGCCTTAGGTGCTGCTGTGCTAACTGCAGTTGAAAATAAAGAAAAGCAAGAAAAAAATGACATGGAAATTAGAGCTTTTCTGCAAGATCTTGTCCAAGCACTGCAGACACAGCTGGGAGAGCAGAGGGGGCTACTGCCTATCTCCTCCAGGAAGAGATAAGAAATGAAAGGGCTACTGCCTGTGTGCTCCGAGAGGAGCTTTATGGAAACTTAGTAAAAGGAGTCAGAGCTGGGAGTATCTAAAGAAACACCCCCTCTCTGACTTAGAATCTTTACATGACCAGTTGGAGAAGCTGCCAGTATCACTTTGTCTTCTGATGAAAACAGAATACATATATGAGGGCTGAGAGGATGGCACAGCTCAGATAACCACAAAAGAAGTTCCGTATACGGCTACTGAATTGGCTAAATTAGAAAAGGAGTATAGCCAAACCCGTAAAGAATCTGAGACAGAGTATGTTTGGAGGGGCTTTCTTACTGGAAGTGACCGAGTTTTGTTCCTGGACAAAGAACATGAGGGGTTTTGGGGTGCCGGGGTCTTCCTGCCCACAGGAGGTAACCGTGCTCCCTGGTCTCTTACCCGAGGAACTGCTTATTCTGTTGGAAGTCTTAATCCCCTGGAGAGGGGAGACCCCCTGACTGTAGTGAGGAATGTTAATCTAATCGTGGAAAGTGCAAAAAGCTGCTTGTTTACAAATGAACCGTGATAGGGAGTTAACACCTTGATGTGAATTCCCTATGATGCCTGTAGACCCCAAAACAATGATTTCCCCTTATCAGAGGCCTCCCTGAAGCTATCAAACCTGTAGGCATCCAGCTAAAGCACAAATAGAAAGCCTCACAAAAGGGGAAAGCTGCAGCTATAACTGCCCCCCACCCTTGTAACCACAGAGAGAGTAAAGTTTGGACCTGGGGGGAGGTGGCACAAGAACGAATGAATTATGGAAGAAAATATGGTCCAATACCTTCACTTACAACTGATTCTAAATCACTTCAGTGCACAGAGTCCAAAACACCTGTGCCTCAGGTAAGATTCCAAAAATTAATGTTCTCCCCTGGGCAAGGAGGATGAGCTAACGCTGGAAGAACAGAGGGTAAAAAGAAATACCCTGTGGACTGAGGGCTTACAAGTAGGAATCCCAAAAACCCTAATGGACAGCCAACCCACTAATAAATTAGAGATATTAATTTGAGAATGGCCAGCAAAGGAGGGATCATTAATAGCTGTCCCTGCTCCCCTAGAGGGATCACAGAAAGGGGAGGTGATGGGAAACTCCTCTCTTCGTCCTCAGTAGGTAGGCTGGGGAACAACAGGTAGATTTACATTAGATGGCTTGTCAAAAACTCCAAAGGAGACTTATAAATAACTTGTCCTATTGATCCCTGCAAAATCCCTGGAACTTTTTTAGTAGATGCTGGTGTTCCAGTGTCCGCCCTTAAAATTGAAGATGCTTCTTCATGTGGAGTCGCTCCCTTACGAAAAGGTGTATTTGTTGCGGATGCTTTTATACACCAACCCCAGATGACAGCAAAGGTAAGATGCTGGTTACTGGGAGAGGAGAAAGCAATTGAAACCCTAATGATTTGGGGTAAAAGTCCCACAAATTTATTGGGGCTGAGCCTCCTAAAGGCAAGCTCTTGGACTGATGAAGGAAAAATATTGGCTTTTGGGAAAGAAACCAAACTTCTGTGTTTGAGTTCTGCCCCTGCTCTTCCTCCCTCTCTAGTAACCAATGTCAAACCTTGCCCCTTACCCTTGGGAGCCAAGGAAGGAATCACACCAGTTATTGGAGATTTAAAAGAAAGAGGAATAGTGATTGCAACACATTCCCCTTACAATGCTCCTGTGTTGCCGGTCTGCAAGCCAAATGGCAATTGGAGACTGACATCTTAACTCCAATACAGTACCCCTTACTGCAGCAGGCCCTGATATTGCTGAGCTGATAGCTGCAGTATAAGGACAAGCCCTTTATGGCCACTGTTGATGTCAAGGATATGTTTTTTTATGGTCCCACTGCAACACCAGGATCAACAGTGTTTTGCTTTCACAGGGGAGGGCCAACAATACACTTTTAGCCATGTCCCACAAGGATTTAAACAGTCACCCACTCTAGCACATCATGCACTGGCACAAGAATTGTCACTTGTTTATCCTGCACCAGGAGTAAGAGTATACCAATACATTGGTGACATTTTGGAAGCAGGAGATAAAATTGCACAACCAACCCAAATGGACATTATTAAGCATCTAGAAGCCCTTGACTTACATATCCCTCCTGAAAAAGTACAACCCCCTTCACAAGAAGTAAAATTCCTGGGAATTTGGTGGAGGGGAGGAATGGTCTGTGTTCCCCCAGACACCCTCACCCACCTAGACCAAATTAAAATGCCAGAGAATAAGAAAGACCTGCAGTGTGCTTTAGGCCTGCTGATTTTTTTGGAGGACACACATTCCTGTGTTTTCAATAATTTCAAGACCCTTTTATGTTTTGTTACAGAAAAAAGCAAAGTGGGGTTGGACCACCCTCCATGATGAAGCCCTACAACTCCTAATTTTTGAGGCCAATACATACCTATTACTAGGCCCTATACACCCCACTGATCCAGTACAAAAGGAATGGGGATTTGCAAGTGTCGAACTGATGGCAGAAAGGACCTGATGATCCTACCAGACCCATATGGTTTTATTCCTGCAGTTTCAAGGATGCAGAAAAATTATATTCTGCCTGGGAAAAGGGCTAATTTGTGGGTAGTGCTGCTTTTCGGGAAGCAGAGAAAACTATTCACCAACAGCCTCTAATGTTAAGAGGACCTTTTAAAGTCATTAAGCCAGTTGGGGCAGGAACCCCACCCTCTGACAGGGTAGCCCAATGAGCCTCTGTTTGGCAATGGTATGCTCAAACTGAACATTATTACACCATTTCTCAGGTAACAGAAGTTGCTTCCAAAAACCTCCCCCTACAAGACGAGGTAACCTTAAGTAGCACCACTGACCTTCCCACCTCCTGTGATTCAAGTTGCTCCTCCGTATTCAGAACAATTTCAAAATGTGTGGTTTATTGATGCATTGGCAAAGCGAGAAGGTAGAGTTGGGAAATACCATGCTGTAGCTTTGCCATTAGATACAGGAGACAAAATAGCAACAGAAGAAGGCAGTGCGTAGGCAGGAGAATTGGTAGCAGTTTGGAGTGTGTTTAACCGTGAATCTGAAACCTCTGACTCTGGGTATGTTTACACTGATTCTTTTGCTGTATTCAGAGGGTGTACTGAGTCGCTCCCCTTCTGGGACAAAGATGACTGGGAACTAAATAGAGTCCCTTTTTGGCAAAAAGAGAAATAGCAAGAAATTCTTGCTATAGCAAAAAAAAAGGGATTTTCTTGTTCAGATGGGTAGCCTCTCACCAAGAAAATGAAGCCCCAGCTAATCGCTGGAATAACAAAGTAGATGAACTTAACCGGATTAGCCCCACCAAATGTAAAAATTCCATCAGAAAACAGGAACCAATTATTAGAAGTGGCTGCACTTAAAGTGACAGCACACAGGGACACAAGACCTCTACAAAGAAGCAGTAAGCAGGGGATGGCCTGTAACTCGGGAATATGCCACACCTGCATATCTTCATGTGAACAATGCAGAACCCAAGTTGAGCATCACCCTTTAGAAAACCCCCATTACATATAAGAGACAGACAAGGACTGTGGGACACATGGCAATTAGACTATATTGGACCTTTTCCAAAGTCTGAGGGGAAACAATATGTGTTAGTATGAGTGGAAGTTAGATTAGGACTAGTGCAAGGAGAAGGTTTCCCTCAGGCAACCAATACAAACACATTAGAGGCTCTTAAAATGTGGTTCAGTTTTTTCCCCAAAACTTTTTATCTATCCAGTCAGACAACAGGTCTCATTTCACAGTCACTATTGTCCAAGAGTAGGCCAAAGAAGAAGGAATCCAATAGCTATTTCACACACCCTATTATGCATAAACATATGGCATAGTTATGAGGACAAATGGCCTGCTTAAACAATTTCTAAAACCTCAGAAACCCAATTTGACTGGATGACTATGGGACACTGTAAAAATGAAAAATGACTGATGGGAACTAAATGGATGCCCTAGACTCACAGCTTTTTTATCCACAGCCTCCCTCTTTAATACCAGCAACATCAAAACATACAAGTAAGCAACAACCCTCTCCCTTCCCAGGACAACTTGTATTGGTGGAATTGCCCACTGTAGGAGTTGTAGCCGTGGTACTCCCTTAAATACGTACACCTGGAGAACAGAAGATGCTTGTGGCAAAGAACACAAAATAAGCTCTTGGTGGATTGTTCCTACATTTTAATGTTGGCCTTAGAAGGGGCTGAACAGGCCTTTTCTTTTAAAGGTAGCTGTTCAACGGAGAAAAATATTCAGAACCGCGAAAGAAAAACCTCTAATTTGGACTATGGTTCGATTTGCTGGTAACTGTGGTTATAATATGTTGGTTATGTTTGTGCGGTTATCTACCTTGTACATGTGCTCAGCAGAGCAAACTTAAAAGAGAGAATCAAAGGAACCTTACCTGGGAACAAGTTAAAGGGTTTGTGAAAATATGGAATCACACTGACTGAGGTATATGTGTGGCATTACCCGAGTCTGCTGAGCAAGGATTGAGATTTTTTATGATGCCATGGAATTTATCTTTTGGTTTTAAGATGGCTAGTGCGACCACTCCATTGCCCCTACCTAAACAGTAACCAAGTAAAACGAATGGAGTCCGAATACTCTGGAAAGGTACTCCTATAGTGCGTGGCATTTATCAGACTTATGCCCCACCTTCTGATACACCTCGTGAGTGGATGTCACACCACAAATATTGTAAAACTGTATGTCCAAAGATAAACGTGACCATCTTATCTCATATTGAACCCCCTCGTCCAGCCATTGAATCGAGTAAAGGTAAACTTGGACCTGAGACTATGACCTTTGAGGAAATATAATGCTAGATAACCATGCCTTTTTTACTCATGGGATCTACTATTTGGTCCATTATAAATGAGAGATGTGTATGAAAGTAATTCTGCCACAGTTTTTAGCCTTCTTGGTGTGTGCAACTTCCTAACATAACAAAGGTGGTTCCAATTGAACGAAAAAACTTATTGTGGGTATGGTCTGTACAAACATTTCTTTACTCCAGATTTAAAAAACCCAAATTTACTGTGCCTCAAGTAGAAGACAGCCCTCTGTTCAATTGCTCAGAGGGTACAACATATAAAGAAGGGCCTGGAGATCCTCCAGAAATGTGGTTTTCACTTAGAATTCGAACATTACTAAGGGAGATGTGTACTTGTTGGGGATACTCTTCAGAGTATCCTAGAGGAATCAAGATGAAACCTGTAACACCACCTACAAATATGTTCTCAACCACTGCGGAATTCTCCATACCCACTACCTAATCCACGGTACCCCAATAAATACTAAGCCAAAAATCACCATCCTTGATCATGCAGACAAAACCAGTTATAAAACTGCAAAGTATATAGCCCCTCTTGGAATCGCTTGCGTTGCTGTAATGGGAAATTTTATTCATGTTTGTCATTAGAACAGCATGCTGGACTTAAATGTGGAATTGGAATTCCCTCCCTTTGGCCCAGATGAGTCTTTACTTTCATTGAAGTGTCTAAAGCACACCGCCATTGCAATGTTGTTCCCTCATCCAAGGCAACACAAAGACCAGAACAGGCAATCACAGGAATCGACTTTCCAGATTACAATACCACCAGACAAAAATTGTCCCTGTTCCTTGATAACTTCTTTACTCACTCTGTCACCTTAAAAAGACACCCATTTTTATTAGAAGATATTACGTGGCAATTAAGTGTATTAAGTAATTAGACACAACATGCATTTGGAGAATTAAACACTCATGTCCAGCAGACTACTAAAATGATTGCAAAATAGGTTAGCCTTAGATATGATATTGTGGCAGTAAACAAACAATATCAGAAATGGAAAAAGTCTTGTGAGAAATGGGCTGGTGAAGAAGGAAGAAAAGCTAACCTGAATACCTTAAAAGCTGAAGCTGTCTCTATTGTTTAAGATGGAGTTTTGTTGGGTTTTTTTACTAAGACACTGTGTCTTCTTCCCAAAATTCCTTGAGAGGAACCCTTATNGGCAATGTAAAGGAGAAAAAGCCTCCCGCTATCGGGACGTGATCCCCCCATATGATATCACTGAAAGAACAAAGGAGTATGTGGAATGTTGAATTTATCAGAAACTGAATGCTGTGTAACAATTCATAATGCTTCGACCTCCATTGAGGAGGAATGAACCAAGATGAAAGAAGTAAGTAACCATACTAAAAATCTGTTTTATGCAATGCAACCATGAGAAGCATTTGATGGGTTATGGGCCACTACCATCCTAGAGTCCTTAGAGCCCACAGGATGGGGGAGATGGTTAACTCAAGTTGGAATAGCAATTCCCATTGGAATTAGGTTCCTAATTGTTGGCATTAGCCTAGTTAAATGCATGATAACAGCTTGCTGCTCTCTTTCTCTCTCTCTGTTCCCTATATTCATATTACCACCACTGAAGAAAGCTACACTGACGTTCTGCGAAATGATGACAGATCATGGGGTGGGATGTGGAAAACTGAAAGTAAGAAAAATATTTGAAAAAATGCTCTGTCATTGTGTCTACTTACCATTATTTCTTTGGATACCTGAAGGCTACGTGCAAAACAAACCATAGCAAAAGGTCTTAAACCCTTTATAAAGTGAAGCAAAATGTGCGAAACCAGGAGAAGAGGGGAGGAGAGGCCTCTGTTCTTCAACTCTGTCTGCCTGGGGAGGCAGGAGGTGGCCAACTTTCCCTCCCACACCTCTCCTCACCACCACTTGTGAAGCCCACGACCAGGAGCCAAGGCGCTGCCAGCCTGGGCAGAAGAGAAACCATCCGTGCTATACACATGAGTTGTGAAAAACCCTGTTCCTGCATCCCTACCGTGTTCCTGAGAGCCAAAGTTGGTGCCTGCTAAGATGGGAATCCTGACTTTGCACTGCCCAGTGGCTGCCCTACTGGAATAAGGACCAGGCATCACAGCTGCATTCCAGACACTGCATTCTAACAAGCTGCCAAACCACCGAGGCCAGAGATAACTATCAGAAGTGGCAGAGAGAAGGGAAAAAAAGGCAGAAACTGCTTCACCCCCCTGCATCTCAGCAGAAAGGTAGAATGTGGTGGTAAAACTGTCCTATGCTTTCAAAGTAACCTTAGCTTTTTCCAGCTTTTCTCTGTTTTTCCTTTCCTTTCTCTTTGCCCCTTTTACAATTCATAAAATAAAAATATCGTTTCTTGGTATCAACATATAACTTTGTTTGAGTTTTAGTCTCGTTTTGGGGGACGTTTGAACCTGAAGTTCTTCCTGCAATCCATGGAGAGCTCGCCTTGCTCCTCTGTGATTATCGGATTGTAACAGATGGTAAAGAGCTATAAAAGTGATTTAGTACCATTAGTATAATAGCTTCCAATTATGTCAATTTTGCAACTTGTGTTCTGTGTGAATGAGAAAGAAACTTGAGCTGTTGTTTCCTGTGGCCAGTTGCTGCTCTACAAGTGAAGTAGTGCCTTTTTATAGCTTGTGACTTGGCCTGCTTGGTGATTTGCAAGCGTATTACCCCCTACAGGACTCTGAATCTCCCTACTTCATGTTGCTTGGTAATATTTTACCCGTGGAACAGCAGTGGGGATTAGTCAGATTTCACAGAAGTTAAAGTTGCAGCAGAGTGTCTGTTCTTGGTGTTGAAGGTCTCTGATTAAGAGCTCTCAGCAGCAGCCACTTGCTAATGACTTGACAGGCAGCTGAGTGGGTGGTGTTTCTAAGAAACTTTGCTGGAGTCAAAACACTTGTGCTGTGCCTTACTTTGCTGTAGGAGGTCAAGATAAAATCATTACATAAGATTTCTGTAGAATCGCTCAGGTGGGAGGGAAACCGATACCCTTAGACCAGGAATGAAGGCAAATGATGATAAACCATAGAACTACAGGATTGCTTGTGACTGCTAAAGAAAGTGCCAACTCTGGGACACAGCTGGTGGTTTGTGGAACATGTCAAAAAGCTTATGTTGTGGCTGTTAGCACAGCACTTCTTATCCAGATAAATAAAATGCCCTTCCATGTCACTTCTAATCCTGTAACTGTCAAGACCAGAAAGAGTTCATCTCAGCTGAAAAATAAAAAATAAAGCTTGTGATTATTTTCATATCTTCTTTCCTGTTTCTTGTTGGTACATGAGAAAAATTCAAACTTACTAAAAGGACACAGCTTGAAATGAACTGTTTGGTCTTGCCCTGGTTGAGTCCTTGTATTCTGTAATTTAATATGAAGTTGCTTAGGCATTGCAATGTCCTTTTACTTTCACTTCAGACTTGAGTTGTGGTTTGGATGACCTCGTTAGGTAACCAATATAATGACCTTGTATCCTTGTTTCAGATGGGAAAACTCACTCTGTTTAAAACAGGACTTAAAAAAAAAAATGCTGTGGTCTTCCAGACTGTCTCCAGCCCACTTAGAAAAAAAACATTTTATGGTGAAATACAAGTGCTTGATATTGAAAGCAAGTAATAAATGCTGTGTTTGGGATTTGTGAACATTCCCCATGGCTGATGCTTTGGCAGCCTCACCCCATCTCTCTGTGCCTAATCACAACCTACCATACAGTGTTTTGCAGTGACTTGCTAAGAATGTTTCCCAGCAGAAAGCTAAGGAACCTTCTTAGGTGCCAGATGGTTATTTTCTTGTTTACTTAGGAAATAAATTTAGATGAGAAAATGGTTCTTGTAATCTGCATCAATGAAGACTTTTTTTTTATAAGCTCTAACAAAAAGCTGTAAACTGTAGAAATGTACAGCTGAGGTATGAGTGTAGTTTTTGATAGGTTTTAACAGTTGTACAGACTTCTACACCACTTTTATTTACCAAAAAAAAAAAAAAAAAAGTGTAACTAACGCCTGATTGACTTGTATAGAACAGAGTTTAGTCATTAAAATGTCAGTATCTCTCAGACTGAAGTTAAGGTCACCAACAATGTTTCTTCATTTGCAACTCGTTCGGGGGAAAAAACATCCTCAGACAAATCATAATTGTGTCTGTTCTTTTAGGAGTGAGACAATGAAAATTCTTGTACAGATAACCTGCAATTCTGATCATGCCAGACTTGCATGGTTGAAAGGCATTGAAGTTCTAGACATCAATTATATGTCTTTAAAATCGAGGTTATGTTTCTACTTGAGGTATTTTAGACGTATTATTTTATATATGGTATACACATATCTGAGCTGGGTGGGCAGGCAGGAATCCAAGACAACCCACTACAATCCTTTATTCCTAGATGAAAGGGCTGGAAGGAGGGTTAGAGCCTTTATGTTTAACAGTGCTTTTTGTTGCCTGTTAGAAATCAGCATAATTCCCCTGCCCCTGGTGTTACCTGAGCACGCTGGGATTTTAATCAGCCCTCTGAGTGGGGTATCCAGCTGACAGTGAGAATTGGGTCATTACATTATACACGTAAATTTTGCTCTGACAGCTCATGTATGTTCCAACTGTATTAACTAGTTAATTTGCTGTTGGCTTCATGGTTTGTACGTGTTGGGGGAAATTGCTGAACATGCAAGGAAGCTGAGCACATCCTTAGTGCTTGAGAGGGCTACCAGAAGTTCACTCACCAGCAATATAAACAACAAAAGAATCCCAAGCCAGAGCAGTCTGATTAATGGTGGATTAAGGTTGATGTCCTGACTCTGTCATGATTTAGCTGTGTGATTTTTATTCTATGTGAACGATGACATTTTCTCCTTGTTCATCATCTTCCATAGCTGTTAGAGTGGACATAGTTCTGTTGACTCTTGGTGACTTTTGGAACTAGAGTTTTTCATGCCACTGTCATTTTTCCTTTTTTTTTTTTTTTAAAGTTATTGTTGACAAATCTTTTCAGCCTTCACCAGATGCCCATCTTAGTGCTTATTTTCACCTCTTTCATAATCTTAGAAAATTTTGAAATAGATGTACTTAAAGATGGTTGTCTCTGTCTCCTATTCCTCACTCTCTCCTTATTCTGCCCTGACAGCAGTTGCTCTTTCAATGCTTAACAGCCCTTCTTGGGCATTTCAAGTTGTAGTAAAAATAACAGTAGGGCAGATCTCACTACGCAGCTTTTTGCGGGTGAAAGATCCCCCAAAGCCTGTGGCCAATGCTTTTCCTCCAGAGGTTTGGTCTGACATCCCAGCTTGGTTGCCTGCTTGGCATCACACTGGAAGAAGGCAGCGTCTCTCTCCTCCCACTCAATAGTGTGCAGGGCAAAGTGTTCGCCTGGGCTGATGTATTCCTCTCTCTGCTGGGTCACTTCATCCTCCCTCACCACCCTTTCCGTGCTCCTCACTGCTGGTAACTTGGAAGGTACTCTCAGAGTAAGATAATGAAAATATAGAATCAAGATGTTGCTGGTACTTAACCATTACACTGCCAAGCTGAGATACACACAGAGAGATGGAAAGCTCCTTCCTGGCATCATTGGCCCTGTCAGCAATAAATTACTCTGTGTTTGGTGTTTTATACAACTTTCCTCTGCCTACAGCTTCCCACTTAAATTGATGCCTGACGTTTTTTTTTCCTATCCCGTGCTGCCTTTTTTTTCTGATTGCGGGGTGGATTTCACTACTGAAGGAAGATGGAGTTTTAGGCAGGTTTTTCCTTTTCTTCTGAGTATGGTATGTTGCTATTGATCATGCTTTTGTGGAGTGTTGTTCCTTTTACTGTCCTTTTCTATTATATTTTTTTTCCTAACCAGTTTCACTCACTCGCCTCTGCTTTAGGTATTAGGCACTTTAAACTACATTACATAGAGTGTGTTTTAAACTGTCCTCTGTTTTTTCAGTTTAAAAGTAGTGAGGTTGTGATTGCAAATACCTAAGCAGACAGTAGTTTCTTATTAATCGATAGTTTTCTTTGCACAATCCAAAGGACTTACCACATCTTCATGATAAGTTACAACACTGGGGGGTAGATTTTAATTTTTTATTATTACTATTTATTTGCTATTTTCTTTATCACAGTGGCATGAATAGCCTCTAGCTGCATGCTAGAGTTCACTTGCCAGGCTGTATCTTTCTTTTTTTTTATTGCTAGAGATTTACTTAGATGAGAAGGAAAGGCAAAGAAAATCAAGACTGAAAGTATCAGGGCAGCGCAGGCAAAGGAGGACAGATTATGCTGTATTTATTCCATTTTGCCTTTCTAGCTCATTTAAGCATCAGATTTTAAAAAGCATCTGCGTTTCTATACAACTGGGGTATGAAGAGCTCTCCCCCTCCCTTCCCTGGTCATCTGTGTGCCTTGTAGCAGAATTTTCTCCATAAGCAGGGTGTGTTACTTGTCTCTTGCCTCATTCATGAAAAGGAGCAAAGAGGATGTGCTTGATGAAGACGCATCATTACATGAGCCCCTGCTTGCATGCCTGTCTTATCCCTGAGAAAACCTGGATTTACAAACATTTTGGCATGTAAGAGTGCTGTTTCTTCAGGTTTTTCCAATAGAATGGGACATGGTAAACAGTGTGGGGAGCAGCCTAATATTTATTTAGAAAGCACATGTTGGCTAATTGTTAACTTGTTATTTATTTGAATGCTTTTAATGCAAGAGGTGGGAAAGAGGAGTGTTATCTGTGGTACAAATACAGGAATACAGACAGAAAGGACACTTCTTGCCTCAGCATTCAGTCCCAATTAATATGCCTCTTAATAATCCTTAAAAGAATAATTGCATAAGAAGTAGCCAGAATGAAGCTGTAAAACAGGTTCTCATGCTAGGTAATAGCCTTAAATAGAAAGAAGCCAAAGGTCCTGGTGTTGTGCCAAGCAGCACTTGGTACTGTTTTGAGATACGCTCCCAAGCAAGGTTTTGGGAAGTTACTTGGTTAATTTTAGTGTTGTGTGCAACTGGAAGGTTTTATTTGATGTGTAATTCTAATGGCAGTGTGACGGCTTGCAAGGAAGAAAGTGAGATGTTGCCGAGGCAGCCGGAGTCAGTTGTTCTAATTACTGGTCTTGTGGAGAAACTATTGTGGCATTGAGGCATGTTTTAAAAATCAGTGAGGACTGGTATAAGTATACAAAGGCCTGTAATAAGCTTAAATGGGGGAGTAAGAAAATGAGATGTTTCCCGTAAATACAGTACCTCCATATACATTTGTGTATTATTAATTAGGAGTTGTTTTCTGGTGGAATATCATGTTTGCAGAATTAATGCTGGTGACTGTCAGCAGTGTTTGAGTACAGGCAGCACATAGATAGGGCATTTTGTAGCATGGAGTGGTGACAAGAATGCCGAGTTATAATTTTTCTTTAAATATCAGTCTTATAATATGAAGTCAAAGAATACAGAGCTGAGGAAGAACTGTAATTGGAACGAAGAATTATTTTTTATTATCATGTGGAAAAAGATCTCTTCAGAAAAGTCGAGAAAAATAGTCAAGGAACTAGAACTGACTTCTAAGGAAATGGCAAAAGGAGCCAATATGCAAATTGGGATGAGTCACTGGATTCTTTGAGAAAACTGTGTGTCTATAGCCGTAAACAACAAAAACATGTGCTTTGATAATTCAGGTTACTGGTGTGCAACTGAGGAAAGAGACATCTTGGCAGATTTTGACAGGTACTTAAAAAATGCAATGTAGTATGTATGCACTGGGAAATCCATGAGGATTCTTAAATAACCTATGTGAAGATACTTAAATTTTGCTATCAGGTTAAACTTACAGTCATTTACAGTCCACTAATAAATGGAGTGTCAATTTACTGCACCACTGCACCGATTTGCTGTGAAACATTGATATAAACCCTAATCTGAATGCCTACAAGCTGGGTGATGGTCTGAATAGTGCACTTAATTACTGTATGTGACAGTATCTAGCCTCTTGTTAATATAGATTAATGATGTTCTTTCTTTTTGTAGTATGACATCGCACACAAGATTGGTGACATAACAGTGGTATAAACATGAAGAAACAGGCATCAGTTTTTGCATGACTTTCCAGAATGGTGAAACTGAAGTACATTATGAAATGAAGTGCTGTTTTTTTTTTTTTTACTTGATCTCACTTTAGATTCAAGATTGTTAAGTAGGCTGTACTTGGTTTTGTAAGTACCAAATATTTTCTTTTTCATATTTTAATGCAAAGTTTACAAAGCAACTACTGACATTTTTCTTGCTACTTTCATGTTTTGAAAAGTGTGCACCATCACTCCTCTCTGCTCCCCCCACCCCATTCCTGGAGATGCAAAAAATTGTGAAGTTAACAAAATCGACTCAGGTAGCAGAAATACAGCCTTAAGCAGCAGGGTTTTGAAAAGAGATTGTAATTTGAAGTTGAGTAGTTTTGTTTTTTCCTAGCTCTCTGGTCTGCTCATTTGATAGGAATTGTATCACCAATGCTGTAGTGATATCAATGAGGTCTTTCAACCTGTGTGTGAAATGCACTGTGTTTCAAGATTGTATATATTTTATAACACTTAATAAAATATACTTGAATGTTACAGTTCACACATGCTTCAGCATGATCTCTTAATGCAGATGGTGTGGTAATTCTTGTCTGTACACTTCCTTATTCCTCCTGCTCCACAACTTACCGTGCAGGAGACCACAGGGAAGAGGAAGGTGCTCTCTCAACCAGACTGGTTATGGGATCCTTGTTGCCTCCTGCGACATGGAGACTTTGGGTATTGATTTAATAATGAAAATATTAATCTACCTAACAGTGTAAGGATGAGACTGTAAACTGATCCAGTGGATGTAATTTAGGAAATCAGTTTTTGGAGCCTGGTACCACACTGGTACATGGGCATTTTTGATAACTCATTACCTGTCACAGGCCACATAAATCTGAGGACACTGAAGGACTGCCCAGCATTTAGGCAGTAGCAGTGACCATATGCAAAGTCAAAGCTGCCTTTGCTCAACTACATCTTTCTGTGCTCTTGAGAAATACTGGGTGTATATGCAAGTGCTTTTTTTTCACTATTTTAAATATATAGATATAATTTAAACCTTAATCCAGTGGTATGTGTTTTTGCTGTGGTCCGAAAGCAACCAAATAATCTCTGTGGTGAAACTGGTGGTTATAATGCTGAAAAACATGTTACTTATTAAATTATTTTTGCTTCTATTTCTAAGAGGAGTGCAGCTAGTTCTAGAATAAACTCAAACTCAGATGCCTTTCAGCAAAAGTTCCATATAGTAGTTTTGTCACTGCACATGAAAAGTCAAGTAAAACCACCTGAGAAAATAGGAATATTTTCATGAGAAAAATGAAAGCATAGAGTGTTTCTAAATATCGCAGGTTTAAGTAGCCAATTAAAAAAATCATTCCAAATCTAACTTAATTTCAGTGTTATAACTGCAGGAAAGATACTTAGCCTTTAAGAAGTGGTTGTTTTTATGCCTAAACATGACATTCCTCACTCTCTCCTTTGACTCTCAGAAGCCTAAACTTGTCTGAGTGAATCTGGCAAGGAATTAATCAGAGTAAAATTCCATTGGGATCAGCATGAAAATTGCCTTGTCAAGAAACTGCCTGTTTAGTGTGTGTTTTGTAATGCAGTGATTTATAGACAGAGCTTGCTGTTTTTGCTGCTGTGTGTTCCATACAAGATAAGTGCCTTCCCCCTCCACCTCAGCGGTTACCATCATCTAAGTGCTTAATTGCTGGTGTTTTAGGAAGGTAGGAGAAAGGTAAAAGCTTATAATTTTGTTTAAAAAGTGAATTTTATAGAACTGCTTTTTTTTTCAGAAAAATCTGTGACACTTGATGCACCCAAGTACATTCTTAAATAATGAGATAAACCTTTTTGTAGTTAAATTCCTATCTAAATTAATAAGTGTATATTATAAGTAAAGAAGAATATACCATTGCTGTCATTGAAGTTATGTGTCCCATTTGCAAAGAAAGTTGCATTGTTGGGGTTTTTTCCCCAAGAAACTGGTAAGTGTACAAATTCCTTGTCACCTGTCTAAGGACTTGCTTGGCCATGTTTTTACCATGTGTCCAGGGACCAATACAGAGTCTTTTGAAAGGTATTGTGTGTTGGGCATTTAGTCCATAAGTCAACCCCCAGTGAGGTCACCAAGTAAGTGTGGTTAACTTTATGTTGTGGTGTAAGCAGAATACAGGTTTGAAGCTTGCCTGATGCCACACAGAAAGTCTGAAGATTAATTCTCACTCTGTCTGCTCTCTGCCACCTTTCTCAGGCTTGGAAGATGCAGTGATGAAGCCTGAGGGTCTTGCAGGGTCTTGCTTTTTGCAGGTTGTCATGATCAAGTGGCTGTTCAGGACTGATTGTCCACGTCAGGGCATTTTTCCTTGGTATAGGTGAATTTTTCAACAATTTATGCTTTGTAATACATTGAGCAACTTGGTCAAACGTGGTCAGCAAGTGGAAAACTCCCTGATTCTTGTGCCAACGCTCTCAAATGAGAAAAAGTAGTGCATTTCCCACACTTTGCATCTTGCCAGGGCTGTTACAGGAGAGTTGAAGAACGTGTTTGTTTGATAGCTATGCTCTTGTCCACACTCAAAAAAATCACCTGATGTTTTATATGCAAGATAGCTGGCTCGGACCTGGAGAGTCAGACAAACCAAAATGCCACCTATGGCAGCCTGCATCTTTGCTGCAGGGCAGGTAAACTAACTTGAGCTTTCCCACTATCGCTGTATACGATACTTTATCCCCTTAGTTCCGGCCACTTCAGTTTCGTTTCTCCAAAAGCCATTGTAATTACAGGTGTTTGAGGAGCAGCGCCGTGCCTGGCCATTCCCACGCTTACCCAAATCCTCCCCGTGGTGATCAGGCCTTGCAGTCATGTAGATCTGTAGGTTTGGTGTAGGATTTGGAAAACGTATGTTACAAGCTGTTCCCAAGGTTGGTTTTGTGGGCTCAGACCGCCTTGATGGTGTCTCTCTAGGATATAAAGTGAGCCAGGGAGTTCACCAGATGAACTTTACTGCGGTCAAGGGGCTGATTCAGATTCAAACATTGCCCTGCAGGCATTATGGTTGAAACAGGCTCAGAAATGGGAAAATGTATGCCAGTGCAAGGCAGTTTCACATTGCTACAGCTGCACCCATGCCTGAATTGATATAATTGTAAGTATTTACCTAAAATGAAGAAACCTCAAACCGTGACTCTGGCATTATGCGTTTTGAATGACGGCATTCGGCACACTACAGAAAGATTTAGCCCAGCCTGTCTGGCTCTTGACTTTTCTTTCCTGGCCTTGGGCTACCTCCTTATCTTGTCAGCATAAGCATTGGTGCAGCTGCCGGGAGCCACATCAGAGTCACGATACAATTTAAAATTGCTTACATATGGTGAAGTGTAGTTTTAACTCGGGTCTGTTCATCATTTCAGTTCAGCAGGCAGCTGCACTTGTATTTGTGCTGACAACAGGGGAAGGAGGCAGGGTGAAAGTGGAAAGAAGGATCAAAGTACAAGTAAAAGGCAAACAACAAACAGCTTTCAGCTAAAAGGGCTCAAGGCACTGAAGTGCCCTGCTCTGAACAGGAGCTCATCCCAGGCAAACTCCAGAGGTCCTTTCCAACTTCAGTGCTCTATGATCCTGTAAAAAATTCATGTAGCCAGATTTTCTCTACATTCAAAAAAAGGTGATCCTCAGATGCCATGTGAAGCTGAAGGTGCCAGAAGGCTACAGACTCCTCAGTTTTTGGCTCTGATGTTTCCAGGCATCTCTAACATCCTACCGTGCACAGAAACCCTTTACTCTGAGTAGGATGCACAGCTTGCACTGCACTGTATGTGCATTCCGTTCTCTGCTGCACGTGTGAACCTTCAGGAGTGTTCGTAAGCATCCAAAGCATGTTCCCAGGGCATCCTGCTCCAGTCAGTGTTGGGACAAAGCACACTGGCAGCTGTTGCCACTTTTCTTCTAAGACTTAAAGGAGATGGTAGTTGATAATGCTGATGTTGTCATCAACTATGAGCTTGCAAAAAATGTATGCAGTTATTTCATGTGACTCTGAAGTAGTTCCAAGTCTCTCCTGAAGGCATCTTGTGGAACATTCACGTGGGCAAATCACCTTTGGCTTCAGCAGCTGTGCAGGTTGGTCACTGGCACTGCAGTTTTCTTTGCAGGCTCCAGGTCCCCTGTATTCCTTACAAGATATAGATGGGTCAAGTACAAACGAAGAGGAATAGCTTACTTCAATCTCAACTCCAGTAACACACGGAAGGTAAAGAGGGAAATCATTGCTCGAAAGGAAACCTCAGCATCCTTCCACTACAATTTGATGCCACATTCAGAGATTGCTTGCTGAAATCTGCACAGTGGAGACCCAGCTCACTGGATTTTAACAAGGCTATTAACATGACTTTGCCACAACTTCAGTGTGGTTCATTCAAGTTCATTTGTATGCCTCATATGACTTTCATATTTACAGGAAAATGTGATACATAAAGAATCTTAAGTAATTTTGAATCACTTAGATAATATAATGCAGGCTGTGTTGATGTTCAGGAGGCAGCTAGACATGAGCAGGAGCCCGAGCTGACACTGAATATGCAAAAATGTTTACAATGCACTGTGTGTACCATGATCCTTATAAATAATTTGCCCATTACAAGGTAAATTATATTTGTAAAATGACATTAATTACAACCTAATTCACAACATAAGCCATGAAAGTCTTGTCTGACAAAAATATAGTAATAGAATCACTGCCTTTTTCATTAACTCTGGGTCATTCTGCATTTTACCATCTGTGAGTATCTAACTTGCCAATGTCTTCTCTCTGTCCTCATTACTGAGTCATCATTAACGCAAAAAGAATTTACTGTCCTTACTGAAAAATCATGTTCCCTTCATATATGTTTTTCTCAGCTTTGAACCTTTTCCCATGCAGTCCTCTTATCAGAAATCAAACTTTTCCAAAGGCCCAATAGTCCTACTTCTGAGATTAACAGAAAAGAAGGTGGTAATTCTAATAAATCTCATGTGATGCACTAACATGGAAATGAGGTGCATGTAAGCCTTGCTGGACCCCACAAAGGAGTGAGTTGCTGAAACTGGGAAAGGGAGTACTAACACACCAAAGCCTGTCCTATGACAGAAAAAAAGGTTCATACCTTCAAATCCAAATTTTTACATATGCTTTATAATTTATGTTAGGAACTAGACATTTCTATGATGAGTGTGCTTGGAAGTAGCTAAGCTAGTTTCAAACCTTTGAGCAAAATTTTACCGGACTAACTGGCTTTAAGCATTGCCAGTCATAATCCCTGTGCCTGCACAGTTGTGTTGGTCCACAGCAGCCGTACCCTGGATCAGCCAAACCAAGGACCCGATGCCCTGGAGTTTGTGGTGCTGGCTGCCATTCCGGGTCATTCGAGAGCCCTTGGGCTCTCTGGAGACCAGATCTGAGGGAGGGACTTCTTTTCTTTACCCTTCTCCCTCTCTCCCAAATCAAATCTTGGTCTTTTTTGAGAAGTTTGAGTTTCCACACAGTTCTCAGCCCTTGGTGTCTTGCCCTGGACTGTGTGCTGCAGGAGACTGGGGAGGTGGAGTGGTTTCTTTCCTAGGACAGGTGTCCTACGTTTTGCTCTAGGGTTTTTTTGGGGTTTTTTTGGTGGTTTCCTTTTAAAGAAAGAGGAATCTTTTGTCATCTCTCAATGCTGTATTTCACTGACCAGTGTTAGACTGATGGCTGTTTATCATTCCAGGGCCTCTGCTTTGGCTTCAGTGCAATAAGCTAATGAGGATGGATTAAATTAGCTTGGGTAGGCTTTTGCTGGAATTAATTTGATGTGCCTGTGTACAATCTCTACTATGCCAGCAGAACTATCTGTTGGCAAAAAGGGTGGGTGGGTAATAATATCTTCAGCTGCTCCATCTAGGTGCAGATGAGGAGATGCTGTCGAGAAGCACCTGTGTGGAACAAAGGTGTGGTAAAGCAACAGGTCTGACTTGAAGTCGCGTGACAAATTTTAATGACTTTAATGTCTTGGCCTATTTTATATGGTAATAAGCAAAGGAAATGCTAACATAATAAAAAGTCTGTGTTTGTGGTATGAAGAGTAGCACATGCTTTTCTACACAGCTGGTAAGAGAAAATTGTAATAATTAATTCTTTTCATAAAAGTTTTGAGACATGTAAGAAAGAAACTACCTTGATTACTGTATGCAGTTTTGGGCACCACAATATAAAAAAGATATTAAACTATTAAAGAGTGTCCAAAGGAGGGCCATGAGGATGGTGAAGGGCCTGGAGGGGAAGCCAAGCTGTATGAGGAGCGGCTGAGGGCACTTGGTGTGTTCAGCCTGGAGAAGAGGAGACTGAGGGGAGACCTCACTGAACTTACAACTTCTTTGTGAGGGGAAGAGGAGAGGCAGGTACCGATGTCTTCTGTCTGGTGTGCAGCGGTAGGTCCTGAGGGAATGGTCTGAAGGGAAGGATTAGGTTAGAGATCAGGAAAAAAGTTTTTCACCCTGAAGGTCCTTGGGCACTGGAACAGGCTCCCCAGGGCAGTGGTCACAGCACCAAGCCTGACAGTGTTCAAGAAGCATTTGGACAACGCGCTCAGGCCCATGGTGTGATTCTTGGGGATGGTTCTGTGCAAGGCCAGGATGACTTGATGATCCTGATGGGTCCCTTCCAAATCAACGTCTTCTATGATTCTGTGATTATTTCTTTTAGTAAGGTTTTATCTGTTTATTTGATGAGGAGTGGGATTTTTTTTAACTTGTTTTTTTTTTTTAACAGTACTCCCCTACTTTCTGAATCCTGTTGACCCTTGTGTGCCAAGCAGCTCATAGTCCAGGGCTCAATCACAACCGAGTGCCTTGATTGCACCTCTGGCAGATACTTTGATGCTGTGTGACCTTTCATAGTGGACTCTTGGGCTCAGAGATCAGCTGATTGTTTGAGAATGCAGCAGTAGTGCTTACTGCACACAGAGGAATGAGGGAGCCTCTGTGCACCTCACACCCTCTGTCCTTCTATTGCAAGATGGCCCTTTTTGTGCAGCCCACGTCCCTGGATGCACAGGCTCTTAAACCCACGGTATCGAGTGTGCTCCCCAACCAAACCTGCCTTCCTGTCTCCTGCAGCATATCCTTATTACTTGTGGAAAGAAGCAAAGTGGTCATCCACAAGGAATCAGTGTCTGACTGGAAGGGAGGGTGCTGCTTCCCCCAGGCAGCCCAGGACACATGGATATTTCAAAGGAAAAGAGAAATGAGCACAGGGTTTCTGATTGCCTGGGGTTGGGGTGAAGCTCACTCCCTTGTGAGCTTTGGGATGCTCCAATTGGTGTCTTCAAGACAACTCTGCTATAAAAAGGAACCAAGCTGGACAAGCTGCAGTCCAGGGACTGGACATATGCTCTCTTTCTTAGCAGTTTGCACATAGCCCTGGAACCTGGCAGTCTTATCTTCCTTCTGGCTTGTTGATCATGAGCTTTTTGGGGGTCCCAGGAGTGATGGGAGGGCATCAGGTGGGTGTGCTGAGCTTCTGTTCCACCCATAGCCAGGAAGGGTATCCCCATGGCATGGGCTGGAGGGTTTTGAATGCCCTCTGGTGTCAGTCTCCTGCAAAACTGAGGGTTTTTTACTTTTCCCAAACTCCCTGGCTACCACTGTGAGAGATGGAAAACTCATGTTTTGCGTTTTTGTTTTGTTTTGTTTTAGTAGCAGGAGTGTGGCTGACACACTGTGGAGCTCCAGGGGACCAAGGGGAAAGTGGGCTTCAGAGCCACTTTCCCTGACTCCTAGGGATCAGGATCTACTCAGGATCAACTTCACTGATCCCTTTAGTTGAAGAGTAAGCACAACTGTTATTTGACCTAAAACAATGCTATTACTATTCATAAAATGCATTGTGCACAAGTTGTTGTCTTGTATTACACTATAAAGTGATATTTTGGCATGTCAGTGAGTTGCCTGAAGCAGGAAAATGTATGGAAGAAGATCAACAATATATCAGATGCTGATATTGGTGGTGGCTTCTCTTCCATTGTGTCCCCCGAATGTACTGGCTTGGCACTGTGCTTTCATGCAGAAGAATAAGGATTAGGCTTGTCCTGCTGGGAGATGATTCATGTATGGGGAATGTGCACGTTCAGAAGCATGGAGATTTCAAGAGTGCATCACTGAAGAGAGGCTTGTAATAAAAATCGGCAATAAACCAACAGCCAAGCAGGGAAAAATGTATTTAATACAAGAAATTTAAACCTTAAATTTAAAGTTAAAACCTTAAGCAGTTATTTCTTGACTTACCATGTCTGCTAAAGTTGTCATTCTTCATTCTGTTTTTAAATGCTTTTAGATACAGCTTATTCATTGATTTTAGATATTTTATATATATATAAAAGATATTTTATGTGTATATATTTTTATAATATGCGCTCTTTGAGATGTTTTCCTGATTTTATTACACAATTTTGCTTTAGTACCATGTCAACACTTACATAATACTAGAATAGGGCTGGATAAAGTCAGTGTTAGAGCAACTAGATGTCAAACTGTTATTTCCTTTATCTAACGTGTGAAGGATGTGAGCTAATATTTAGCAAAATGAAAGTGTTTCTCAACTTTGATAAAATTCATGCTTTTCCAGAGATGTTAACATAACCCTGTAATTGGCGTGAATTCTCTCCAGCAAAGAGCACTGTAGGAAATGCACTTTGTGCTTGTTACTTGTTTTTAAGTCACAGTGGAAATTCATAGGATATAACAAGCTGTGCACTTGAGTGTGGCTGATTTTCTTTCTGTACAATTAATTTATTCTTATGGGAGTGGGAACATCAAGCTTAACATATTTCTCAGGAGAAAGCTTTTTCTGAAAGATTTTCATTGAGACATAAGTGCCTAATTTCCAAACAGCATGTTACGTTAAATAGACACTTTCAGAAAATCTACATTTGAACTCTTTCCTCTAGAAAAAGAAAAGCGAAAAACAAACAAAAAAAGGAAATAATTCTTCTTCTCAGATTTCAGCTCCTGTCTTCATGGTGAACAACCCAGGCATGACAACGTGGTTCTGGTATACAAGCCCTGAAAAATAAGATTTACAAAGCAAAACCACAACTCAAATTGTGGTTGTCTTTAACTTGTCAGTTTGACTTCCGTCTAAGTGGATGAAAGGCTCATGCCACTGGAGAACTGCTTGGAAACCTACGTGAAGCTTGTTTATGCTGCTCATTTCGGTTCCCACTGGCCAGGTAACCTCATCAGAGAGGCCCCTTCTTCCAGCCCCTGCAGATCCCTCGATGTCACTGTTGGTCACAAGTGCTGGGCCAGCAAGAACTGGGATATAGTACTAAAGGAAGAGTATGACAAAAAGGCATCCTTGTCTTCCTCCTAGCCAACTGCTGCATGGGACAGAGCCTCCCAAGCCCTCTGCTGGCCACTTTCCCCTCTTTACCTTCCTGCCTTCCTCATTTTTTTTTTTTTTTTTCAGTTTTCCCTGTCAAGTAACTTCAGTGTTGGAACCAACACATGCCATAAGTTATGGATGCTGCAAATGAAACCCTGTGCCTTTAAACTTGTGCAAGGAGTACCATTTAATTTCTTACTGATTTCTATTGGGGCACAGTTTGGACAGGCGGTGAATCTAAGGGAGATGGGGCCAGAAAAGCGCGACACTTTTTGCTGAGTTCTATGCTGATATTTCTTTTTTCCCCTTTTAATTTGAGTAGAATTGAAAAACAGAGAAAGCCAAATCCAAACCCTTGCTGATTAGGCAACAAGATGTAGCTAAGAATGAAAACTGCAGCTTCATTAAAAGCGATGCCCAGGGTGTGCTGTGGTTGCCCATGGAAACCTGTGTCGATCAAACTTGGGTGCATTATGAAAATGTCCATTTCAGTCAGATTCACTACCGAAGCAGCTAAGCCTGGGATGGGAAGTGCGTGGCATTTCTTTATATGCATTGGAACACTTGCGATTTGTAAGCTACAATATATTTTGTCAGGCACCAAAGAGAGAAATGTGGTTATGAGCCTCTTGCCAATAATCAGTTTTGCTGGATATATCATACAGCTGTCTAAGGAATCTGACAGCCTTCATAAATCAGCCTCAAGCTAGTTAGTAATGTCAATGTTTTTCAAATGAATGTTAATATTATTGCTGTACATCATCCAGAATTGCAACTGGGGACCAGCACTCTGTGTATTCACTAGATATGGCAAAATGTCATAACCTTGAATCCAAAACTTTCTGAAATCTGAAAATATTTCTGCCCTTTTATCTGCCCTGTACTCCTCTGTTACCGGACTGTAATCCTGATTTATCTTATGGACTCAGTTAGTGTTAACTTAATCCATGTAACTGATGAGGAAAAAAAACCAAAAAAAACAACATGGCAAAACTTCTTCCAAATGACTTATTTTGATGCTATACATTCTTGATTTTGAAATGGCACATACAGCTATGAAGAAAATGCTGGATTCTGCAGTCTTATTATAACTCATGATACTTGATAATTTTTTCACCTTAGTCTCTAACTGCTGGAATTGTTTAATGAAAGGGCAGTTTGGGGGAGGGGAAATATTTGATTAAGAATATGAAGCAAGTATAAAAAGTGAAAAAAACCCCAACAAACCCACAACATTTTATATGCAAAACTACCATACACACGTATTCACATGTTCATTGTTGTTACTGTTTATGGTGCAGTTAGGAAATAGGAATGTAGTAAGGCAGAAACCTACTAATCTTTCAGATGTCGATTTGGTTAAAATATTAAATATATTTACTCTTATCACTAGCAAATAATGTGAAATTGCTGTTCTTGTGGTAGAGTTGAGTCTAAATATTCTGACCCAAACTGGCCTCACTGTGTTAGAAACCACAGGCAGTGAGAAACCTGTCCTATCACACAGACCTTGTAGTCTAAATAATAAATACAACCAAATGCTGAGAGATGAAGGAGTGAGCAGATTGTTGTCTTTATTTTACAAGGGGCAACCAAGCCAGAAATTGGTTAACTGAGACACCACAGATCGAAGAGGTGCCCTGCAACAGAAAGATAAACCAGGTTTCCTGTATCAAAGTCCAGTGCATTCACCAGGTCAGCATTCTTCTAGCAATGAGACCTGTAGGAGTAAAAGAAGAGAAAGTATACCTAGGCATTAGTTAAGAGGCTGACAAAATTGTGAGTCATTAGGTAAAAAGAGGAAATGGGGAGCTGGAGGGTAGGATTATGGAAAAGCTAAAAGCAAAGCTTTTAATCTATGAACCTTCCCTTCATAGATAGTTGAGGTATGACTGCCAAAATAAGGTGTTTATTTTAGGTTTATTCCTAGTAGGAGACTTTATAAAAATGCGTGGATCGTAATTTTTTCAGTTTTATTTCATCAGCTGTTGGAAAGGCTGTGCTGTCTCCCAGTTTCCGGAGATCAAAGTGTAGGCAGTGAAAAATAATCTCATCTGCCAATGTGGAATAATTTGCAGCAGCAGGCATTCCCAGTGCAAATCAGAGTACAAATCAGATGGTGAATTGGAGTTCTCAAAAGAGGATTACTTTGGATTAGTTGTTCAGTGAAGCAGGCACTTTGTACAATGCAGCAGACAGCTCCAACAAGAGCCAACTCATTGCTTATTTTGTGATTTGTTTTGTTTTTGTTTTTTTTTAAAGAACAGTAGTTTATCAAATACATTCTCATACACTAATTAACAGAATTTTGACAGCATTTGTGTCTAGATGACAGATTATGTGACAAACTACTAAACAACTTAAAAATAAAGGCCAGACTTTCAGGAGGGGGAGGAGGTGTGGTAGGAAGGAGACCAAATTGCATTTTGGTTGACAGCAGGTGTATGTAGATTTAAAATCTGCTTGAAGATTCTGTCTTGAATTTTCATTTGAGTTTACAGCTTGATTTATGAGACAGGGAGAAGACAGTGCTGTCTGGGCACAGTTCAGTCCCACTGCTTCTCTAGTTTGCCATGTTTTAATAGTGATGCTTGAATCACTGAATCACGAATGGCCCAGGTTGGAAGGGACTTTAACAGTCATGTAGTTCCAAACCCCTGCCATGGGGCCACTAGACCCCGGGCCACTAGACCAGGTTGTTCAGAGCTCTATCCAACCTGGCTTTGAACACTTGCGGGGATGGGGCAGCCACAATTCCTCTGGCAAACCTGTTCCAGTGCTTCACCAAGCTCACTGCAAAGAATTTCTTCCTCACATCTAATCTAAACCTACTTTCTTTCAGTTTGAAGCCATTCCCCCCTGTCTTGTCACTCCAGACCCTTGCAAATAGTCTCTCTCCATCTTTCTTGTAGGTTCCCTTCAGGTACTGGAAGGCCACAATTGGGTCACACTAAAGAAAGCCTTCTCTTTTCCAGGTTGAACAATCCCAGTTCTCTCAGCCTTTCCTCATAGCAGAGCTGCTCCATCCTTCTGATCACCTTGGTGGCCTCCTCTGGACTTGCTCCAGCAGGTCCATGTCCTTCCTGTGCTGGGACCCCAGGGCTGGAGGCAGCACTGCAGGAGGAGTCTCAGCAGAGCGGAGCAGAGGGGCAGAATCCCCTCCCTCCCCAGCTGCCCACCCTGCTTTGGATGCAGCCCAGGACACGGGTGGGTTCTGGGCTCCCAGTGCACATGGTTGGGGCATGTCCAGCCTCTCACCCACCAGCATCTCCAAGCCCTTCTCTGAAGGACTCCTCTCAAAGAAGAGTATACATTGCTAAATTAATCTGCCTTTCGGTTTAGTAGGACTGTTATGATATAGTAACAAGGGGATTAGAAACACCACTTATCCATTTATAAACAGCAATGTCCTGTTTCTTCAGTTTAATGTTTTACTCCATCGTGCATGTAGTTGTGAGGTCACTATTGTACACAATAAACTGGTTTGCCACCTAGGTTCTGGCCATTTATTAATAGAGATAAAACCATTATTGGCTACAGTTCCCACCTCAAAATATTGGCTTGCTGGCTTAAGAAGCACCATCTATCCAGAACCAGTCTCTGGGCTGCTGTGAAGGGACTAAAAGGGGAGTGAAGAACAAGAACTCATAATGCACTAAAAGGAGGGGAGTTGTGCATATTCTGGGTGTGAAATGGCATCTGTTTCAGTATCATGGGAAGCAGTCTTTGAGGGAGAGCTCACGTTTCTGGGCAATATAAAATCCCTGGAGAAGAAGAGCAGAAGTAGTCAGCTGTTACTGTGACAACAGAAATAGACAACTGAAGCCTGAGATCCTTTACATTAAGGCAAGTTCAGATCCAGCAGCACTATTTTCTCCCCTGGTGCCCATTGTCCTAGGTGAGACACCGGTTTCAGCCATGAACAAAATAATACGAAAAGTGACAGGGAGACTTACACCTTTAAACTGCTGGGATGGAATGAGGTCAAGTTTGGCAAAGTGCATTACATCAGCTGGAGAAATCCTCCTTTAAAAGACAGCTCTTGCTGGCCATGCCAGATATGTGTTCTACCCTGCGTGTTCAAAACCGCCACTGAAAGCCTCTCTATCCACCAGGGCTGTGACAAAGATGTTCAGGGATGTTTCTGCAAGAAGCAGTATAAATGCCTATTGTCGTATATTTGTAATACAGCTCTGTATGCTCTCATTCATCTACAGCATGCTGCTCCTCGACCAACTACCCTCTGCCATAAAGCAAACATCAGGACCTATCTTTTTAATAAAGAAATGAGTCTTCAAAGACATGGAAATTCAGTCTTATAAGAGTTGATAGGACTATGAGACAGGACTCAAGCTGCTTGGTTGCTTTAGGAGTGTTGCAATTCCACCTGTACTTAGAATGCATTGTTACGGAACAGGAAGGACAAAGTTTAGAAGAATAACAAATCAGATTTAATGAGTTTCCCTCTTGTGACAGATTGGCAATCTGTATACGTGTTCATGACAGCAACTGAATCAACACCAGATTCTTATCAAATATATTTCTGTTTCTTAAAATTCATCTAAGACATGACAAGGTGCTAAAGGCACCTTTCTCTTGGCATGTGCAATCATTTGTTATGAAGTAAATAAATTTGGTTATAAAATCATCCTGTCCCTGCACAGGACTCCAAGATGCCTGGGTACCAGTATGACCCTTACCCTGTCCTTAACCCTGACCAAGTACCTATGCAAATGTTTCACAGAATCACAGCATATGCTGAGATGGAGGGGACCCACAAGGACCATCAAGTCCAACCCTTAGCCCTGCACAGGACCACCCACGAGAGTCCCACCATGTGCCAGCGAGTATCATCCAAACTTGAACTCTGTGTTTCATTTGTACCTATGACCAGTTTTACAGGTCACATATCTGAAGTTCTGCATGTGATTTTCCCAGTTCATTATACAGAAAGTAAAAATCCGGTCTATAGATACATATGTATATGTACATATATATCTCAGTACAAAATACAATTATATATGTGACAACCTACTAGCAATCAGATGGACTTTTGAGCATTACCCAGGTGTTTTTAACTCCAGCCTCTCCTAGCTTCCTTAGGTGTGTGCACTAAAAGGGACAAATAGGCCTTTGGAATGAGAAGGCAGTTCTGTGAAATCCATCGTTCACATGATATGATGAATGGCAAACCTGTGCTGAATACAGATAAATGCCTAGCAAGGAGAAAGCCATAATATGACTCTCTGTGTGACATCTGATTTTTTTCCAGTGTTCAAGTGCAACTGGGCTGTGGTTGACGGGCAAGTGAATGTTACATGCATGTGAAGAAACAACACAGTCTGTGGCTTAGCTTTTGACTTAGAGACAGAAGGATTCCTTGGCATCATGTATTTTTGACCTTGTAGAAGATGTTTCATAGAACATATTCCCCAAAAGAAGATGCATAATGACATTATGTGAAAGGACAGGAAGACATGTTGTCTTATAATTTATTGGTAGCTGCACTAACACTATGCTTATTAAAGATAAATCTACTGATGTGAACTATACTCAGAGAAATCAGCAGAAATCGGTACAATATATGGGTATATCTGCCCCCCTTCTTTCCCAGGGCATTAACTGTCTTGTTATGTTTTCACCTTGGAAGTGGCAAGTCAATTTAGAGTGAGAGCTGCTCTGCAGTCAGTGCAAAGCATAGAAATTGGATTTGAACATAAGCGTGTTTGCTCCAAGCTTCCTCCTGTGGCTGAAAAGGCAACCAGCTTATATTTCGCTGTGGTAAGAAATTGTACCTGTAAGAATAACTAAATCATTAAAACCTGGGGTAATTTCTGTTTCCTGAGCTCCTGGATATATTTGGGCTTAATTATGTCTATGAAGCATATATGGGATTTTTCTGACCTTGCAGCTTTAGATGTAGTTCCCTGTTCACCATCTATACTCTGTCTGATCCCAAGTGTGTGCTGCTCTGGTCAAAGAGGACGATGCCCTAGGCTCTATTTCCTCCAGCTCTGTCCCTAATGCTGGGGCACCTTGGGGTGGATTCGTCAGGTAAGGCAGTGACCGCACCGGGCTGCTCAGCACGCTCGGAAGGGGCGGAAAGGAAAAATGCAACTACTGGAATGTACCACCAGAGAGAGCTTTTGTCTTGCTGACAGTGTTAGGGACACCGCACACACAGCTGCACTGCAGCACTTGGCTCCCAGTGGAAGGTTTTCCAAGTGTTAAATTCTTCCTCTGTAGGTATCAGGAGGAGAGTAAGAGTCGAGATTTGCAGCACTGATAGGAAATACAAATGCTCTCTGTGTGTGCATGAGTCCAAGTCATTTTAATTGCACACTTGGTCCTGTGACGGTGATCAGGACAGCTGGAGGAACTGATGTCAGCTGGGGGAGAGTCCTGGGATGAACTGAATGGTTCACACCTAGAGAGGTTCTGGTCTGGCACTGGTTCCTCTGATTTTGGCCTGGTCTCCTGGTGTGGTCTAGAGAGCATGGGACATTTTGGGAAGGATGGAACTGCCCTTGGAACTGAGCTGGCTTAGTGGGAACCTGCACTGCACATCTTTCCTTTGCCATGAAATCATATAATCGTTTAGATTGGAAAAATCCTCCAAGATCATCGAGTCCAAACTTTTGACCCAGTAATCTCAGGCATAATTTTACTCTATGAATATTCCTTTTGGTTTTCACCACTGGCATGTTACATGACCGCAATATATTTCTCAAATATGTGCAATCACATCTTCATTAAGATTTGAAATACTCTTTTTGATCACTCTGCATTTCTTAAGTGGAAAAAAGCCAGCTTCCTTGAACTGGATACAACTTCACAGAAACTTGTTTTGCTCTTCTTTTGTCTGTGAGGTAGAGCTTGGAATGTATTTTATCTCATGTCTCATATTGTTTGTGGCAAAGCACCAGTGCTGTCTCAGGAACAACACCAGGTGGGTGAAAGCTCTGAAGCTATTTCTGGGAAGTGTCATGACATGTTTGCAGGCGTCCTGGCTTCTTTCCTGGGCATTCAGTGTTGCAAAGAGGATACCAGGCAAAATGGACCATAACTGCGATCCAGCATCTCCACCAACCTTGTGGTTACAGATGAAGCATCCCCCTCTTTGCCCTCCCCACCTCCAGTATCCCTTCTACACCTGTATTGCAGAAGTGTATTTGCAATTTTGAAGGTGAACGATACCATCACGACGTGAGCCTCCTCTGATTCCTGTGAGTGAGACCTATGTGGAAATGGATGGCAGCCTTCAATGAGGCAATGATGTCCTTTGTTCTCATTAGGAATCTGATTGTTATCGTTCAGTTCCTTCAGTTAACTGGCCCAAACTGGTCCTTCCCACACTAAAACTTCAGGGACTGCTGGGGAATAGGCATGCTCAGACCTGCAAATAAGCACTTCTCACTGCAGGGAGAATAATTGCAGCTGCCTCTGTACTCTTCCAGAAACCATCTAGTCCTAGGAATGCCTGACCTAGGAATTTCTTAGCACGTTTAAATACTCCTCATTGCAATGTCCCAGTGTACTCAATATTTTTTAATTTTTTACGGTGGAAAAGGATCAAACAGCATATTAATAGCCACCAAAGAATGCATATCCTCTAAGTGAACTAAACACATGACAGAGCTCCATACCATCTAATTGTACGTACCTGTGGACATCCAAGAAGCCCTGAAGAAAATGGCCCTACCACAGGTCACTTGGATTATTCTGGCTTGTTACCTCAAGCCAACTTTATTATAAGGTGTCTTTAATGCTGCGTTCCACGTTTTTATTTTGTGTGTGTGTGACTAAATAAATAACAACACTGGCAGCCAAGAACTTTTGTGAAGTCCTTAAAAAACCTAAGTTATTAATTAATTTTGTTTGAGGATTCATATAAACAAGCCTTCAAACTTCAGCAGTTCCTCCTAGAAATGGGTAACTATATTCAAGTGTCCTAATAGAGAAGCAGTTGTTTTTTGTGTTCAAAACCACCATTGTGGCAGTAGATGTACTCCAATGTAGCTTTCAAAAATTTATTTTAACAGAAATGGGCCTCCTAAATGTATTCCACCTCAACTTTCACCCCAGAGTGTGCTCTTTATTGGTGATCATTGCACTAGCTGCTTGCTGTGAATCTTGTGGTATTCCAGGCCTTGACATTGATGAGGTCAGAGACATTGCTGCACCACTTGATTGACCAGGTATATAATCAGGGCTGATCATATTAAGAATTCATACGCTCCAAGTGAGGTTTTAAAGTTGCTACAATTCAAGACTGTTCTTTAGAGGAAAGGCGAAAAGTTGTCATAAATAATACAGGATTTGACCCTGCAAGACATTGAGCACCTTTGGTAATATGAGAAATTCTCCTCTTAACCGCCTTCATCCTTCAGAGTTAACAATGATAAAATAAATCTTTACTCCTGCCATCAGTCTGTCTCTGCAGTGTTCTGCACTCTTTATGAGTATTTCAAGGAGGGCTCAGCATATGGGCAAAGCACAAATCTTTCCTCCTCTCATGCCACTGATGCAGCTGAGAAAGCACATGCCCCAGTGCATTCCTTGCTATTAAAGTCTCCAGGATGTACTTGGACTCATCAACATACAGCCGTGTTCAGGAGATGGGCACACAGCTCAGGGTGTGCTGACCTCTCCTGAGAACACCAGCTTATTTAACTGTATGCGAGGGTGTGAAATAAAACATTTATTTAATATCTGCATCAATGTTTAATATATTTAACAACAATATGGATTAAGGGATTGAGTGCACCCTCAGTCAGTTTGCAGAGACACCAAGTTGGGTAGCAGTGTTGATCTGCTGGAGGGCAGGAAGGCTCTGCAGAGGGATCCAGACAGGCTGGATCCATGAGCTGAGGACAACGGTATGAGGTTCAACAAGGCCAAGTGCTGGGTCCTGCTCTTTGGTCACAACAACCCCCTGTGGCACTGCAGGCTGGGGGCAGAGCGAATGGAGAGTGACTCAGTGGAAAAGGACCTCAGGGTGCTGGCCAAGAGCAGCTAACCACGGTCCAATGTGTGGCCAGGTGGCCAAGAACATCAGTGGCGTCCTGGCTTGGATCAGAAAGTGTGGCCAGCAGGACCAGGGCAGTGATTGTGCCCCTGTACTCGGTGCTGGTGAGACCATACCTCAAATCCTGTGTCCAGCTTTGGGCCCCTCACTGCAAGGAAGACATTGAGGGGCTGGAGTGAGTTCAGAGAAGGGCAGTGGGGCTGGGGAAGGGTCTGCAACACAAATCCCATGAGGAGCAGATGAGGAAGCTGGGGGTGTTTAACCTGGAGAAAAGGGGGCTCAAGGGTAGACCTTTTTCTCTCTACTACTTCCTGAAAGGAGGGTACAGCCAGGTGTAGGTTGTTCTCTTCTCCCAGGTAACAAGTGACAGGACAAGAGGAAATGGCCCCAAGTTGCACCATGGGAAGTTTAGTTTGGACATTATGGGAAATTTCCTCCCTTAAAGGCATTAGAACAGGCTGCCCAGGGAATTGCTGGAGTCAAAATCCCTGGAGGTATTTAAAGACATGTAGATGTGGCACTGAGGGACATGTTTAGTGGTGGACTTGGCAGTGCTGGATTAATGGTTGGACTCAATGATCTTAAAGGTCTTTTCCAACCTAAATGATTCTAGGATTCCATGACTTTAAACCAACTGCCTGGCTATGTCTGTGGATGCAGTTCAGCATTTTTGCAGTTGTTCTAACATGCTATTCCCATACATGAAGGACAAGGTGTGATACAGGAGCAGGGTATTGTCAGGGACACAGGCTGTCCCTCTGCCCAGCAGGGCATGTTCCCAGGGCCAGCTCTGCCATGCTGCCCTTTGAAGCAGCATCGACTCAACCGCTTGTCAAACCACAGTGTGAATCAGCTCAGAGAGCTGATTTGGATGAAAAATAAGCCAGCAAAGCACAGCGCTGCAGGGAGCTGTGCCTGCCCACTGGCAAAAACAGAGGAGGCTGCAAGAGGAAGGAGATGTAGAGAAACCTGGGAAGGCACAAAGCCACTGGGAGCTTTCGGCCCCACTGGTTATGATGCGCTTTGGTATGAACAGCATTACAGCTCTTTCTTCTGCATGTGTGGTAAGCAGGGTGTGAGCTGGCAGCACACACCTCCTCATCCCACCCCACGCCCCGGGCCAGCACAGAGTGTCGGCCAACCGGCTGCACCAACACACCAACTCACCCCTGCTGTCTGCCCGACCTTCCTCCACCCTGCCTGGGCTTGGAGGTTCCTCTGTGAGCCAGCAGGGCACAGCAAAGCCTGCAGCTGGTTTTCTGCCTATTTAGGAGCAGCTCCTGGAAGGGTCTGGAAAAGGCCAGGGCTGGCTTGGTGGCAGCAGTGGGGACACAGGGCACTCTGATGTTGAAGGAGGGGAGATGGGGCAGTGGGGATGTCTTTGCTTGGCTCATCTGCTTGGGAAAACATCGTGCTAGCACATGGCAGCCCACATCAAAAGCTGCTGCACCTGGAGGCTCTTGGTTTGCCAGTGGAGGGTGGAGTTGCATCACTGCTGACTGAAGGCTTCTGGACCTGGGTGAGAATCACAGAATGGCCTGGATTGGAAGAGACCTTAAAGATCATCTCATTCCAACACCCCTGTCATGGACTGGGATACCATTCATGAGACTAGGTGGCTCAGAGTTCCATCCAACCTGGCCTTTAACACCTCCAGTGATGGGGCATCCACAGCTTCACTGGGTAACCTGTTCCAGTGCCTTACCATCCTCACAGCAAAGAATTTCCTCCTAATATCTAATCTAAACCTACTTTCTTTCTATTTGAAGCCATTTCCCCTTGTCCTGTCACTCCATGCCCTTGTAAATAGTTTTTTTCCATCTTTCCTGTAGGCTGCCTTCAGGTACTGAAAGGCCACAATTAAGTGACCCCAAAGCCTTCCCTTTTCCAGGCTGAATAATCCCAATTCTCTCAGCCTTTCCTCATAGCAGAGGAGCTCCATCCCTCTTGGACTCACTCCAGCGGGTCCATGTCTTTCTTGTGCTGAGGACCACCGAGCTGGATGCAGCACTGCAGGTGAGGTCAAACATCCTCCATTTCACAGGGGAAAAGAAAAGCCCTCAGAACAACAGGGCCTCCAGTGTTGAAGGATGTCTTTTCAATTAAACTGTCATCCCCCAGTGTGCCTGATCTGTCTTGATAGAGCTCAACTTTTCCCTGCAAATGACTCCTCTGTCCTTTCCAACTGTACCTTTCAGAGTTTATGAAGGGAAAGTGAGACAACAGACAAGTTGCTCTGCACTGCTTTCATAAATGCCAGTGCTACGCCAACAGTTTATACTGGGCTTTTGAAGCAGGAGACTGAAATATTACTTTTCTTCCTCTTCTATCAGTGCTTTAGCCTGAGGCTTCCAATTTCAGTGTATTTCTTAGCACAAGACATACCACGAGGTAAAAACTGGCTCCAAAGAGCAGCAGTTCTGAATGGAAGTGGCATACAGACTTGTGATATAAAACAGCTGACTCATATCAAAGGGAAAATAATAGGCATATTTACAGCTAACTTCATGCTGTTGTGGTGGAGGGAAAGAGTAGTTATCCTCACCTTCAAGCTATAGAGCAACACAGGCAGATTTACCTCTCTAAGGCAGAGAAAAAGCCATCCTGTTACGAGTGACAAACCACCACACTTGCTTACCAATCAAGCTCTATGTCATCAGCTGTACATGCTCTCAGACATAAACAAATTAAGCTTTCCAATCTAATTCAGTATTGCTGCATTTTGTAGTCGAAGAAACAAGTACAGAGAAGTTACTGGATTTGCGTATGGTCGCCCCCCAAAAATCCTGTAACATGGATAGAAAGAGAGACTATAGTTGAAGCTCCACTGCTTTGCTCTGACCAGGTTTGGCTACAATGAGCCAAAGAACAATTAAAGGGAGTGCAACCATGGCAGGAGGTGACAGTGAAAACCCTGAGTGTGTCCTCAGCCTCCTGGCAGGTTGATGAAGGTCCTTAATCAGGAAGTGAGTGGCTTTATTACTTTGAGGGAGCTTTTGCCTGAGAGTGCATTGCTGGGCTGGAGATGTGCTGGAGAGTCAACTGCCACAAAGGCACTTGATTAAGGGACTGGAGCATCTGTCCTGTGAGGAGAGGCTGAGAGAGCTGGGACTGTCCAGCCTAGAGCAGAGAAGGCTCAGGGGGATCTGAGACTTGTGTATAAATCATAAATTGATTTACCTGATGGGAAAAGTAAAGAAGAGGCAGCCAGGCTCTTGTCAGTGGTGCTCAGTGACAGAATGGTGGAAGGTGATGGGCATAAATTGAAACACAGGAAATTTCGTTTAATGCAAGAAAACATTTGTCTTCTGTGATGGTTTTTAACTTCTGGAAGAGAATACTCAGAGAAGCTGCAGATTCTCCAACCTCTGAGATATTAAAAACACATCTGGACAAGGCCCTGAGCAACCTGCTCTGGCTGGTCCTGCACTGGGCAAGGATTGGATCAGGTCATCTTCCACGGTGCATTCCTACCTCAGCCGGTCACTGATGGTGTGTGGGGGTGTGTGTGTGTGTCTGCACATGAGAGAGCAACAGTGAGTGCAACAGTGCCCTGCAGTCAGTGCGTGCTGCTCATTTCCAGCTTGTCATTTAGTCTCTGTTTAGTGGGAGAGCTTCAAGAACAGCTTGGGAATGAGGGCTCTGTCAGAGCACCATGAAATTACCTTTCCCACAAGTATAAACAAAGGTATTAATGTGCTACATGTTTCTGGATAGATCTGATCTTGCATCCGAATATGATGCAAGAAGGGAATATCTTTAGTTTTTCCTGTTTTAGTTCAAAATTTTAAAATGTGTCTTAAAGATGGCAATAAGGCACTGTAGAAAATGCAGCATGTGGAGCTGAGTTTGCAAAATGAAGCATTCTGGTTTGCCATGCCAGAGCTAAAGTTAGCAGTGCAGTGTGGTTTGTCCCTTTGTGGTTAGTCATGATGAGACAGCTTTTGCTCAGACCATCACATATGGGGTTTTTTCTGTGCTTTCCTCCTCCTCACTCTCATTCCCACAGTAGGTGGAACTTGCTGAGCAAGCTACCAGAGATACTGTCTTTTAACATTGCTCGGTGTTTGACCAGTCTGTCTACTCCTGTACTGAGAAAAAATATTGACTACTCAGGGGCCCAGAACACACCAGCAGGCTCTGTTCATTCTCACCAGCTTCCATCCCTGTTTTGGGGTAATTCCCATCTGTGGTTCCCCCTCAGTCTGAGTCCAGTGCTCGCCACACTCGGCTGCTCAGGGGATGGGTTTTTCCAGTGTGAGCACCTTGTGGAAGCTGGACCTGTTGGCTGTGTCCTCAGGAGAGCTGGTGCCAGGGGCCCCCACTCGTACACAGTGGTGTCAGCTGGTGGTCTGCAAGTGCTTCACGGATGGAAATGACCTGACAGCAGGTTTGGGGGGCTTTACCAGAGCAGCAAGAAGCAGCTGTCGGTCCCGGTCCATCCCCAGCACTGTCAGGCCCTTGCAGCCTCCTCAGCTTTGCAGGACAGCAACACATCTCAGCCGGTGTCTGACTCACTTTCTTCCTACATGAGCCACGTAAATACTGACTCCATTTAACACCATGAATTACGGCGGTGGTTGTTTCTGTTGTGGACAGCTGTGGACCAGACGGGAACAAATGTCCCTCACTGACCCCTTTGGTGGCCAGAAGGTCCCTTTGCAGCAGGTGGAGCCAACCTACATGGCCAGTTAAACCCCACAGCACACCTGGCTTGGGCTGGGGACTCAGCCCTGCTTGGAGGGGCAACTTCTGAAGTGCAGGACAAGGGGTGTCTCAGAGGTGGGTGGGTGGGTCAGCTTTGGGCACAGACTCTCAGGGGCAGGAGAAGGCATCCTTCCAGGGATGGTTCCATGACCTTACGCCAACGTGCACATGCACAGAAGCTCACCAGAGATGCAGCCACAGGCAGTGGGAAAGGACAGCCTCTGAAGCAGACACCTTGTCTCCAGCAGTGTGCACCAACAGCAGCCAAACCAGCAACTGAGGGAACACGCTGTGATCAGAGGAGTCTGGAAACTGCAATGCTGGATAATGCCATTTTCCCTGCTTAGATCAGCTATGTAAAATGTGTTTTGTTTTGTTTTTTGAGAAATAATATGCAGCTACAAATAAGGTTTTTAAGCAGATTAGTCTTGCTTCAGTCACACCTTAAAAAAAGTCTGTGATCAGCAAACAAACCTGAAATGTTCAGGAAGCCCTATGGAAAATATCACTGTGTGGTGAAGAATTGATGAACTGAAGTAGAAATAATATAAATGATGACTAAGCTGTGTGCTTTTAGCAGGGCGAAAACCTGCATTTCACATTTCACATTTAGCTGTGCAGAGTCTAGGATCTGACTCTCTGATAACAACACAAAATAAATAAAAGCTAAAATGACAAAGCTGGCCTTCACCATGAAGTAACACATCCCCATGGTCACTTCCTTAGCAGGGCCTGCTCAGGTCTTGTTGAAGACCACAAACTATGGGGACAAACTTTTTAGCTGTGCCTGTTGTGATAAGGCAAGTGGTTTTAAACGGAAAAGAGGCTCTGTTTAGATTAGATATCAAGAAGGAATTTTTTACAATGAAGGTAGTGAGGCACTGGAAGGTGGTAGATGCACCGTCCCTGGAAACATCCAAGGTCAGGTTGAGTGGAGCTCTGAGTTGACCTGGGCTAGTGGAAGGTGTCCATGGCAGGGTGGGGATTGGAATGAGATGAGCTTTAAGGTCCCTTCCAACCCAACTGATTCTGTGATTCCATGACACTGAGTCATGTGCTCCACTGTCACTGCTGGAACTGTTTTAAAGCACTTTGGCCAGATAGAACAATGAATATACTTGTGATTAAAATTCGCAGACTGGTATTTTATTTACACATAAATGCTTGCTATTACTGAGTATAAATTATTTGCCTTTAAAAGAATATTTTTGTCTTATGACTTTTCCTGTGTCAAAAAACCCTGTTAAGCAACATGCAGAACAAAACCAGAGCTAGCAAAGAGATTACATTAAATGTAATGCAGCACCGAACACTAAACTGATGGTTTTACACAGTACGCACTAAATTTTGATCAATGCAATTAATTAACAGATTTGTAGTGGTTGAATAGAATGGTGCAGGAGCAAGGAAAAGGATGAAAGCATCTGGCTACTACTTTTATTTTTCTGGCACTGATTACTGGCAGCAATAGCTGGTCTTCTCTTCCTGTTGGATCCTTATCTTTCTTTGACTCATATGCCAAAACTTGAATTCTTCTTTAAGTACTGTGTTATTTTAACAAGTACAAAAACAAGCGCAAGCCAACGACCCTGGCCATTTGTCACACTGAAAGAAAACAATGGCAATTGTTCAGGAGCAACAAGGAGAGCTTGTCTCTGTGCCGAGCAGAAGGCCTTCTGCCAGCTCTGCTATGGGTCACTCTGACTCCAGCAGAAAAACACACCCTTGGTATGGGCTGTTCTTCACCCCCAGCCCCATCCCTGGTGAGCCCAAGGGCAGGCGGTGGGTGCTGTGAGACAGCACAAGGACAAGGCCAGTGCCAACCCTGCTCTGATGGGAGCAGAGGCTGGAGGGAGCCAGTGCCATGCCTGCTGCTCACAAACCCAGCTCTTGGGGTGCAGATGGAGCTATCTAACCACAGGAATACAGCTTAATTTGGAGGG
>VWZG01011329.1:48042-67554 GCA_013396735.1 Grallaria varia
GGGGGGGGGGGGGGGGGGCCCGTGTGTGTGTGTGCTGGAAAAGACCCAACTTCCTTCCACTTGTCCTCGTCTCCCTCGTCGCAGGGTGAAGTGTTAGAGGCTGACAGAGGCTCTCTGAAGGCCAGCCCATGTCGCGTAGGGCCATGTCTCCTCTGAGGTCATGATCACTTGTTAGTTACTGCTGTGAGAAATCTTGTCTTTTTTAAAAAAAAACTGAGCCAAATTACAAAAAGACCACGCCTTTTCCTTCCTGTTCTTTTGGCTGTCAATATAAAGCACCTGTACCACAATGCCCTCAAAAATTACCCTCCTTCCTTTCTCAAGAGTTGATTATGAAGAGAAAATACAATTTTTGATACAGCAGCTTGGATGTAACAGCTGTAAAGGAAAGCTTTGTAAGTGCATACGTAATAAAAAAATAAGTCAGGAAAAAAAATTATACAGGAGGATTTCAGGTGAAGGGAGATGAAGTCGACCTGCCTGCTTGTTAAGGGTATAAGTGAGTGTGTCTCTCCAGTGATTCGATTCAGCACTTTTTAAGATCTCCTCTCCTTCTCCTCTCCTCTCCTCTCNCCCCTCTTCTCCTCTCCTCTCCTCTCCTCTCCTCTCCTCTCCTCTCCGTTTGGATTTTTTGGGTTTTATTTATTTTTCACCTTTTTCCAAACTGTAACTCTACAAAAGGGTGTTTTTTGAAGGGAGAAGGAATTTCTACAATTTCTTTTCTTTGGGAAGGGAGGGAGAGAGGAGAGAGAAAATGGCAGCAGTGCACAGCAAGCAGGGCTATGCCCTGACTGCTGGCTGCTCTGCCTGGAGGCAGAAGCACCTGCGGAGTGCCCTGCTGTGCCACAGCAAGGGCTGGTTTAGCCCAGCACTGTGGCTCCAGCACTGTGGCTCCAGCAGTAGCAAGAGGAGAAGCTGCCGAGCGGGTTCATCCCGCCCTGCTTCCCGCATCCCTCCGCCCCCTCCCACCTGCCCAGCGCCCGCAGCTGCGGCACTCACAGAGCCCGGAGCGCCGCCCTCAATTGTCGCACACTGCTGGCAGCAGCTAATTAGCAAAAGGTTGTTACAAACAACCCTACTTTTGGGTGGTGGAGCTTTTGGACAAAAGAACACAGCTCAGGCTGTTGTGAGTGGCGGCTGCATCCTGTTATCATAGAATCATAGAATGGCCTGAGTTGGAAGGGACCTCAAAGACTATCTAGTTCCAACTCCCCAGGGATACCTTCCACTGGACCAGGTTGCTTAAAGCCCCATCCAACCTGGCCTTGAGCACTTCCAGGGACGGGGCATCCACAGCTTCTCTGAGTAACCTGTTCCAGTGCCTCACCATCCTCACAGTAAAGAATTTCTTTCTAATATCTAATCTAAACCTACTCTCTTTCAATTTGAAGCCATTCCCCTTGTCCTGTCACTCCATGCCCTTGTAAATTGTCTCTCTCCATCTCTCCTATAGGTTCCTTTCAGGTACTGGAAGGCCACAGTTAGGTCATCCCAAAGCCTTCTCTTCTCCAGGCTGAACAGTCTGAATTCTCTCAGCCTTTCCTCATAGCAGAGGTGCTCCATCCCTCTGATCCTTTTTATGGACTTCTCTGGACTGGCTCCAGCAGGTCCATGTCCTTCCTGTGCTGGGACCCCAGGGCTGGAGGCAGCACTGCAGGTGGGGTCTCAGCAGAGCGGTGCAGAGGGACAGAATCCCCTCCTTCCCCTGCTGCCCACCCTGCTTTGGATGCAATTACAGAGGGTGCTGTTGTTTACCCAACTCTTTGAAGCCCTGAGGATGCTGAGGGAGCAGCAATATTGCATGCTCCAAAGCTGTTTGCAAATTCACACTGTCTTACCCCTTCACCTCTCTCCACACTGAAACACCAACTAGCCTTTAAACACAGTCACCAGTACAGAGGCCATCTTCAAGATTAACTACACAAAGCACTTAAAGTGACAGCACTTCAAATAAACCTCTAGACAGGAGCAAAAGTGTGCCCTACATAAACTACTATTCAGGATCAGGATCCCCTTCTAAACCTGTCTTGGGAGAGATGTCCATTATTGTTTATTCCAATGCACATCTCCAAACAGAATACTTTGCACTCTATGATCTTTTCACTTTGAAGTCTGACTGTCCTGGATTTTGAATTCTAATTATTTTACCTACTGGAAGCCACAAAACTGCTACCTCTCCTCCTCCAATCCCCTTAAACTGACTTCCCACAGGTTGGTTTTTTTCAGCAGATTAACAAAAACTATTGAAAAGGTGAAACCCATGAAACTATTTTTTGATAAATTCATCTTTCTTTAGGTGGATTAAAGAAGCTCTGTCATTTAAAGCTGGCATTTAGCTCCACAGAGTACTTTCTGCTATATCAGGAAGTAAAAGTATTTAAAAGAGGAATTACTGGAACTGTTCTGCTCAGGATCCTGTACCAAACCGGTGTTATTAAATGAAAAAGAAGTTAGGCTGCCCTTGCTTAAGAAATCCAGTCTTTAGCCATGTTTCTTCACTTACAGGATATAGCAATCCATACTTTACCACATCCACTGTTATACATATGTGGTATATACAGTGGTACAGAGTCAATATAGTGCCTCAGGAAACAGGCTGGTTGCATTACTTGCCTTGTTGTAAAACTAGATACTGCAATGAGGAGTTTTTTTAATGCTAGCCTAATACACAGACTACACTTTAAAGAACTGGAAAAGGCACCATTTGGTCACATCAGATTTTAGACCTGCTGAAAGTTACAATTATACAAAGGATTCCAAAGATTACGGGTGGGTTTGCATTAGGTTTATTAACCACTCTTGTTGTTAACCTTGTTTCTTGTGTGCAACATCAATAATTTTGAGAAGAAAAGCCTGCAACTAAATGTACATGCTGGCGAGTTGGTGTTTCTCTGTCATTCCATGCGGTTGGTCAAGCGCACCTCTCCAACTTTAACAGTGGCACCACTGCCGCTCTGAGTTGAAACACCCTAGTTCATGTAATGCCCTCCTCTGACGGTGTGACGATCTATAGACCCAATGCTTTCTGGACGGATGACATCATGGGGCTGTCCCCGTACCAGCAGGAGCTGCTATGCTGCCACCTCAACCCACAGTAGGGAATCAATCGCAAACCAGCGAGGTGATCTGGGCTTGTGGGGACACCATGGGGATGTGTTACCAGCACTGGAGCATCTCAAAGCATCAAGACAAATGCAGTGGTGGAGGAGTGAAGCCTGTTTTTAGCCTTGTGACTTCTCCTTATTCCTAAGCATCCGGCAAAGCTTTCCTTGTGGTTGGGGCATTCCCAAACACTCACACCCACCGCTCTATGTTTTGGTGCGAGCCTATCCTGCGGACTTTCTTTCCTCATATGTGTAACACCTGTAGAGGGGTTCATAAAATCTCCTTGAGTCACATCATCTTCTAAATGTTTTAAGATTTTATTTTAGCTTTCCGTCAAATGTCTTTTAAGTTTGGCCAAAATTAGCAGATTCCTGAATTACTGAGGTAGCTGGAGAGAACACGACAGAGGCACACAGAACTGTGTAAGCCTTCCCTTGTTAGGAGTTAGGTGATTATTAAGAATCATGCACATTTCTTAGCAGTGCTAAGTAATATCTTCCTCAAAATAACGTATTTTGAACATTTTTTTAGTTTGCAGCTAAGCCCTTTTCCTGCCAGCTACGGGTTTCACGCCCAATTTCTTCCCAATTTCCCACCTTTTCATGTCCACACTATACTCTTGAATCCTTGAGCTGCCAATAAATTGCTCTGTCAACAACCTGACTTCAGCCTGCAATTTTAACTCTCCTCTTTCTCATGGTGCTGCCTCACCTTTTCTGCCACTCAAGTGGGGGAAAAATATCTGTGCCTGAAACCCGAGGAAGGCGAGGAGGTGAGTGGGGAAGGTACTGGTGGGTTACCAAGAGTGTTAATCCAAGTGACGGAGGGGAAGAGAGTAAATTTTCAGCTACCACAAGTACTGAACTACGATTGTTTTGTTGTTGTTAATGCCAACAGAAGAGCGATGGCATTTCTCGGGCTATTCCCAGTGACTCAGGGGTGGAGATGACAGCGAGCAGAGGAGCCTGCTAATGCAGGCAAGGACTGGGAGGTGTCTGACTTGGCTACCTGAGAAAGGGGCAGTGGAAAAGAATTAACTACATAACTACACCTTCAATGGGCAAATTAAGTTGTTCTCAGTAATGGAGGAAAACAGTCCTTTAACTGAACATTCAAGCAGATGGCAGATAATCAAGTGATTGCAAGGCATTCCTGCAGGTTTAAGGGCTTTACAGCAAAGGGAACTGCATGGGATACAAACTAAATGGAGGTGAAAAACTGTTATAAAGTTTTGTTTTTCATTTCACCACAGGATCCACCACTGACTTGTGTTATTATTACACTACCAAACAATAGTAATTTAGTAGCATCTTTGTTTTTTCCACTCTACTGCAGAATTTAATATACTTTGAGAGCTATGGCCACTGGCATCCCCACTTCCCCTCATTCCAGCACATTGTCTTAACATACCATCCTTATGAAATAATTTTTTCAAAATTTGAAGCCAAGAGATGCTAACACATTTAATCATTGTGAAACAGAAGTGAACAGAGGGCTCCTTCACAGAACACAATAGAAAAAGGACTTTTTAAAAAACAGACTTACTTTCAGACATTGTGAATTTAAACCCAGACTTTCTTTAGATGGAAGCATCATGATTTTGAGATGTTTCAGACCCACAGCTACTGTGTGGAAGTTTTCTTAACATAAACTCCAGCCAGCTTTAAAAGCCTCAATGCTATTTCCACAGACACAGCTTCCTTAATGCTGTTTCAGTTATACATCACCCATTGTACATCCATTAAATGCCAGAAACAATATTTTATTCATTCTTAGAACCAAAAATCCTGGCCAAAAATTAATAAGCAATCTGCTAATCTGAAAAAAAAAAAAAAAAAAAAAGAGAGTAAAGATTGCTTTATTACATTCCCCTCAAAATTAAATCCAGTATTTGGATATGTATAAGTCAATCTAAATCTCATGACTACAAAAGAAATTTAACTGCCTGTGCAATCTATTGTATGTTTGCCACATGTAATTAGCATTTCCCATTTTGACAGAAACAGTTGCATTATCTAGTCAGTGTCATCATAGAATTGTAGAAAATTTTGGGTTAGAAGGGACCTCAAAGGCCATCTAGTTTCAACCCTCCTGCCTTGGGTGGGGACACCTTTCAGTAGACCAGGTTGCTCAAAGCCCCATCCCACTTGGCCTTGAACAATTCCAGGGGTGGGACATCCACAGCTTCTCTGGGCAACCTATTCCAGTGCCTCACCACCCTCACTGTCTAAACTCCCTGCTCTATGTGGCAGAAATATTTTTAATTAAAAAACAAAAGAAACTAAAAAAATCAACCAGCCAAACAAAAAAATCAATCCTGTTCCAAGGGTTTGATTAATTAAAAAGCAGCAACAAGCCCCAAGCCCCCTTCCCACTTTCTGGACATGGCTTGTTGGCATGGAAACCAGCATAGGCATTATCCATGGGGCTGCAAACAGACTACACCTGCCCAACATGAGATCCCAAATTAGGAAACAGGGAGAACAACGTTTTTCTAATGCAGTTATCAAGTTGCTCCTAAAAAAAGGAAGATTCTGCATGAAAATAATAGATTAAGCTCTTAAATGGATCTAACTGTGGTATGCTCTATCACACGGATCTCATTTTGACCAAGATGCCTCCTTGCAAATTTAATTACTGCCTAATACAGTCTTAGATGCAGCTGTGTTCTCACTGTCGGGGTCTCCAGGCACTGCAATAAAGTCGCGAAAGGTTTCAGAATTCAGTTTCAGTGAATGTTTTTATTTGTAGTATGTTCCTTTCTGAAAAGGAAAAAAATCAGTTTACACCCTTTACCACTAGCAATTGCAAAAAATCCCAAAACAAACAACCCCCAGAGGGTAGCAATTCTACCCGTTTTCAGAGAGCATTAATTAAGATCCTTTGTTTATGAAGCAGTTTCTGGCCAGTTCTTGTTACCATTTTAAATAAGCAATAGCTTATAATGCAAATGTGAACTGGTAAACATTAAGCTGTTAACCTCTCAGACTGGATTTTATTTGAATCTTAGAATCATAAAATCATTGAATGATTTGGGTTGGAAGGGACCTTAAAGATCACCTGGTTCCAACCCCCTGCCATGGGCAGGGACACCTTCCACCAGACTAGATTGCTCAGAGCTTCATCCAGCCTGGCCTTGAACACGTCCAGGGATGGGGCATCCACAGCTTCTCTGGGTAACCTGTTCTGGTGCCTTATCACCCTCATAGGGAATAATTTCTTCTGTATATATAATCTAAACCTACTATCAGTTTGAAGCCACTGCCCCTTGTCCTGTCCCTCCAGGTCCTCATAAATAGTGTCATCTTTCCTGTAGGGTTCCTTCAGGTACTGTAAGGCTGCATTAAGGTCACCCCAAAGCCTTCTCTTCTCCAAGCTGAACAATCCCAACACTCTCAGCCTTTCCTCATAGGAGATGCTCCATCCCTCTAATCAAATTCGTGGCCTCCTCTAGACTCACTCCAACAGGTTGATTTGATAGGTGTTCATGGTCTCAAATATCACTTTTGCAGCTGGAAATCTTCCCTCCTCTGCCTGTTCACTTATTCAAAATACATGCAACTCAGACCTGAAAAACCTAAGAACCAACACTTACACAAAAACCACTCACATTTAACATGAGATCTACAGAAACAGCTCAAATTCAACTCAGTAGTTACACCACACAGCTTTCTCAATGAAAAGTCAAGAAAGCATCCCATGCATGTGATGGTAGGCCATTTCCTGATAGTCGTATTTGTCCTCTTGAAAGCCTCTGGGCTACAGAAAGAACTCCAGCTCAGAGCTGCCAGACACCAACCCTCATCAGTCTGATCAGACACTTGGGGAATCCAGATGCAGCCTCCCTCAGACTGCACGATGGCCACTTCCACAGAGGAGTAACAGAATCCCCGAATAGGTCAGGTTGGAAGAGACCAAAGGGGGTCATCTGCTCCAACCTCCCTGCTCCAGCAGGGTCATCCCAGAGCACATGGCACTGTATTGCACCCACCCAGTTCTGGAATGTCTTCAGGGAGGGAGACTCCAGAAGCTCTCTGGGCAACTTGTTCCAGCGCTTGGTCACTGCACAGCAAAGAAATTCCTCCTCATGTTCAGGTGGAAATTCGTGTGCATCAGTCTCTGCTCGTTACCTTTTGTCCTATTGCTCAGCACCACCAAGCAGAGCCTGGTGCATCCCTTGACACCCTTCCTAATGGTATACCTTAATGAAGTCCCCTCTGTCATCTCTTCTCGAGGCTGAACACGCCCAGCTTCCTCAGCCTTTCCTCATAAGAGAGATGCATCAGTCCTCGAATCATCTTTGTTGCCTTACCCCAGACCCTGTCCCGGAGCTTCAAGTCTCTCTTGTCCTGAGGAGCCCAGACTGGACACAGCACTCCAGATGGGCCTCACTAGGGCTGAGGGGAAATATGTAGGGGCAATCCATAAACCTACTCTGAACTTCAGCTTCTTAGCTTGATTATAAAATCGAACCTACTCCTTTCTTCATGCTAGTCACTCCTTCAGCTCAACTATGTAAGATACCTTGTTTTCACTTCAAGAGGTATAAGCATAAAGATTTTAACTTTCGTGTGTGTGTGTGTGTGTCCACATCTTCCACCTCCCTCCCCTCCCCCTGGTTTTTCCAGTGCAACTCAGCATTCAGTTACTCGAATGCAGCTTTGCAGAATTTTTGGCAAAGACTGAGATTTCTTGTCATGGTAGACTGATAGAAGTTTAAAAAAGCAGAGGCTGTTCTGTTTTATAATATATCATTACTACTTGCATTTCAAAATTAAAACACTTTATCACAGCCTGATCCAATTATATAAAGAAATCATAACAAGGCAATGTAGTATTACAAATTTATTGAGTTTCGTCAAAGTAATTTTTCAGCATTGAAAATTTCACACATATAAAACAACTTCAACTTCTACGCATTAAAACCAAAGTATGGTGGTTTTTTTTTTTAATTTAAAGGAAGTGCTGTGCTATTTTTTAAAACATCTAATGAACCAAATTCTTCAGTTATAAAGCTGATAAAAATAAGTGATACACTGTTAAGAGTTTTTTTCTTTAACACGTGAAATTCATCTCTTTGGGAAACAATATTTTTTAAAATTGTATCATGAAAGATACAGACCTGAAAAAGGATAAACAATCATACACAAGGCATAAACATTACACAGAGTAATTCAGACATTTTATAAAGAGATCTGGAAAAGTACCTAAAATAGTGATATTTATTTAGTATAAAACTTCAGTAATAAAATATTGCTCATAATAAATAAGAAAACATGAGTTTCATTAATACTGTTCTCCCCTTAAAGCTCTCTTGGATGTAACATTATCAGACCTGATCAAAACTCAAATTTTTATTTTTTTTTTCTCTATATGAAGGAGGAAGGTTTACGGGCTTCAGGTCATTCTTTGCTAGAAACAATTTCATTACAAACAAAACACAGAATTCATTTCAAGGCTCATGCATAGTTATGGGAAAAAATAATCCTCAAGTGTGAATAAACCTTATTACAGCAGATTTTAATACCTAAAATATTTGCCCTTTTTGTTAAAAACAAAGTGGAATAAGACTCGTCATGGATTATGAATGCAAAAAGAAAGCTGCCCAAGTTCTCTCAAAAGCTTCTAAATACCTGCGCAGCTGAACTTAATGGTTACCAAAGCTGTTAGTGACAGCTGGATCGACAGGGGACAGAAGCTGTACCCCTTTATATGGGGACACTGGATCTCATCCCAGCTCGGCCCATCTGTAGACACGGCAGTTTGGAGTAGTTCTTGAGCAGCTGCTCGATCGCGATGTGACGCACGTTGAGCTCGGAGGCCAGAGAGTCCTTTTCCTGGACTTGCTGCGTCAGCTCTTCAAACACATCTGCAAGAACATCATCAGGTTAATGCACTTGGTCCCTGTACTGTCACAGAGCTAAGAAGCGGTGACAAACACCACCAGGAAAGAGGCACAGACATTTAAGCAGGCTCATGGACAAGGACACTGCTTTTTCTGGTTCCAGCACAGTTTTGTATGCATTGGAAACTGAACAGGATCACTAGTTTCTGGTTTTAGGTGACCTGAGCCAAGGTGGATCAGTTTGTAACTCAAAACAAAGCTGACTCTGGCTGTATCAGCAATAGCGTGACCAGCAGGACCAGGGCAGTGACTGTCTCCCGGTACTTGGCACTGGTGAGGCCACACCTCAAATTCTGTGTCTGGTTTTGGGCCCCTCACTACAAGAAAGACATTGAGGTGCTGGAGCAAGTCCAGAGAACTGCAGCAGAGCTGGAGAAAGTCTGGAGCACAAATCCTGTGAGGAGCAGCTGAGGGAGCTTGAGGTTCATAGCCTGGAGAAAAGAGGGCTCAGGTGGGACCTTTTTGCTCTCTACAACTACCTGAAAGGAGGTTGTAGCCAGTTGGGGGTCAGCCTCTTCTCTGTTGGAATCGGATATCAGGGGATGAGCAGGCAGGCCGTGGATGACAGAAACTGAAAGGAATTCCTCTCCCTGATAAGACAGGAGACCTGGCCTTGAGAAGACTGCAGTTATCCTCCCCCGTCTCCTCTTGGCAGGAGTGAATGGACTTTTTCAATTTATTGCTATCCTGCTGAGGCCTTCTATTCTTCCAGGTGGCTCTGGTATGAGGAGTGCTTGATCTATCACAAAATGTAGCTAATTAGTTGCCTAAGCCCTAACTAACATGAATCGTCCCTATTATCAGCATGTCCTGCCTCCCTATTAACATACCCTGCCTTTCAGTTCTATATATTGTCATGGATGTATTCAATAAATGTTCCAGCTTGCTACCTCCTGAGTTGGGACCATTTAGTATTTGGCTGTTGCACGTCTCCCAGGTAAGAAGTCATAGGACAGGAGGAAAAAGCCTCAAGTTGCACCAGGAGAAATTTAGATTGGATATTAAGAAACATTCCTTAATGGAAAGGGTATAACACTGGAACAGGCTGCCTAGGGCAGTGGTGGAGTCACCATCTCTCAAGGTAATTAAAAAACATATATGTGGCACTGAGGGACATGGTTTAGTGGTGGACTTGGCACTGCTGGGTTAATGGTTGGACTCAATCTTAAGGGTCTTTTCCAACCTTAAGGATTCCAGTCAAAGTCTGAAAGAAAATCCTGTGCTTGGTTGCAACAGCAAAGCAGGTTACATAATAAAAGCACCTAGAAATCTCTATATATCACATTTCCATGCAAAACAAAAGATTTCAGTTCAAAACTTAACTGATAAGAAGGCAATCAAAATTCCTTTTTTTAAACCAGACTTATTTCACAGCACGACAAACCCAAACCAAAAAGTACTTAAAAATTCTCACCCTGGATTTGCTTGAGCAGTCTTTCTTTAAGTTGCTTTAACTCTCCTGGAGTCATTGTAGTCACTGCAAGAATAAAATCTGTTATTACAACTACAAGAGTCCCATAAACACCCCTAAGCAGACTTCTGTTTTCTCAGATTTTCTCCTGTTGTCATCCTAATAACCAATGTGTGGCCGTAAGTCAGAGGTAACATTTATCCATTTGTGGAAAGTTTGAAAATTTTCTTTTTAATGTTGACATAGACAAGGATTTACTCCATAGGAAAGCCCCCTCTTCAATGTCAAAAAGGTGGAAATTCAAGCCCTCAAAAGAGTAGTATCCAGAACTGGATCCAGTACCAGAGCAGCTCGACACATTTAAATGCTTCACTTTCTCAGACCACAAAACAGGATTTCCCCAGTGGAACCCTTGCATGCACATCTGTTTAATTGTGAGCAAGTGGGCAATTCCAAGGTCACTTCTGCTATTACAGGTCTGGAGGAAGCAGCTTCCTGACAGAATTTTTAGCATATGGCTACCTCTTTTGGATATCACGTTTTGTGCTTTATGCATACAAGAATAACCTATACAGTTTCCACTGAGTACCTCAGTGACAAATGAAGAAAAATCCTCGTTTGACATGAAGACCAGCATATAAAAATACATTTCCTTCTGTGCTCTTAGTGAGAACTAAAAGATCCTCTGCATCATTTAAAAGCCCTTCTGTATCTCAGGTTGCGCGCACTGATCATCCTTGAAAAAAAATACATATTAAGCCTCAAAGGAGGGAACTGTGAAAGTATTAGAATACTTTCTGCCCTTGATCAACAGCAGCATGCAGGGGAGCACTGGCCTATTTCCTAGAAATCCTGCAGTGGTGGGCACACGTGGTGCCACACCTGCTGCTGAGATGTCTTGGCAGCATGGTGAAAAGCTACAATCCTGACCACCATGGGGGGACACAGGGCACTGAAACAAGCTTTAAGACCTTGTAATTTTAAAATACTTTTCCTAAACTTCAGCTGAGCTGCCTCTGCTGCAGCCTAGCAAAGCTCTCATTGTATACTTGAGAAAAACCTTTATTGCAACTTTTTTCTCCTCCAGAGATTTCCCAGTGCAAAAGGTTTCTATGTGGCAAATTTAAAGCTTAAAGTTCTGAAAAAGATGGGTTTTGCCTACCCACAGGATTTGATTATCCTAAGCCTTCCTTTTCAAACTTTCTCATAGCTTGCAGTTGTGGGATGTTAACTTGCTGACAGTACTGCCAAACCAAAGAAGCTGGCAATAGAACAGCCTGCTTGGTACTCAAGTCATAACCCCAGTTCAGAGTGGAAGAGATTCACCTTTTTGCTCCATCAGCCAGGTACAGGGGTGCTCCTTCAGCTATCAGTACAACTGAAAAGTCTTTGCTCACATCTTACCACCCTTTAAGCTCCATGAAAACCCTGACAGAATTTAATACAGTAATTGAAGGTTAAATATTTCAGGATTTTTTCCCCCCCCTTTTACACCTTGTGGTAAGATGTTCCTTCCCATTTCTTCATTATTTTCATCAACACTTTATCAGGTAGCAGGCAGGCTGGTTCACACATTTCATGTGTGTATCTTGGGACAGGACTGTTTCATGTCACATTAATCTGACACATAAAGGAAGGGGAAAAGGAACAGAACACTGAATTTAAATCATAAAATATTATTCTATCCATAACTGAGGTAAATCAAAGAAATACTGGTCAAGCTATTTACAGTTACATTAGTAATCTTTTTTGCAGTAGACAGCTATGTTGTTATAGTGAAAGTATTGCAATAAGAAGGTACATAATTCTGGCAGTCTGACTAAGTTTTTCTTCAACACATAAATTTTATATAATCATAGAGCCTCCAAATTAATGTCTTTTGAAAGTAAATACTGCATAATACAAGGAAAAATGCCTCAAAAGTGCATTATGCAGTCATATCAGAAGAAAAAAACCCTTTTATTGTCATTAAAGCAGCTTTATGTCCCCCTGCCTCAAAAGAAAGATCGGAGAGACAAATTCCAAGTCACTAACTTCTGTCAGACTACCCCATAAACCAGGTCAAGCTTTCATAATTCCTCTGTTAACTGCTGTCCTGATTTATACAATCCCAATTCACGACTCCAGCAGACAGGTGGTCAAACTGCCCAGTGTATCTGCTTTGATTTATGGCTTTAAGGCTACTCATTCACTACAAATTCAACATGACACACCACACAGCAATTAAGTAAGCTTTACAAATAATGATAAACAACTCAACTTTGCAGGGACAGATTTGTCAGTTTGTTAAAAAAATGGGAGCCTAAAGAAGCCAATTCACAGTATCTGTTCTCACTCTGTCTTCTAACATTACAAATTCCATTACTACCTTGTTTTTCACCACCCTTTCTTCAATGGAATATTTTGTTTTCTTTCTCAGGTCTTTTGAAATTCAGAAACCCTCTCCAGTTACTCTCCTCCTCTACAAAAGTAAGAGTGGATGTACTTCTGTTCGGAACCAAGTACTGTTCTAAATTAAGGATGGTAACTGCAGATGTGTGTAGGAATCTAGATCTAATACACCTCAGGCAGACTGATTCCAGAGGCACTACAATATCCTAGATTTTCCTAAAGATTTCTTCTAGTGACCTTCTTCTTAAGTAACAAGAAAGCTTATTTTCTGTTATTTTCAATATCACCATAGTCATCAGAAAATTACTCAGGCCTACTGCTACAGCCTTTAAGAAGACATGGTGGCACAAGGGCAATCCCATTTTCTCGTTGCTCAATAAACAGAAGGAAAAAAAATCCAGTAAAATGTGCAAAAAAAGCCTGTTCCTATTAAGAATGTTTCACTTTTTAGGTTGTTTCACAAGTTTGCTCTGCTTCCTTACCTCTGATCTCCCCTGTTGCTTAGGGCAGATCTCTCTAAAATGTAACTTAGGGCACCACATAAGTTCAATAAGAGCAATTTGCAGGAGCTGAGTAACCTCCAGAGGCAGGGCTGTGCAACTCCCAGGAATGACACACTGAAGTGGCCTTTTTTGCATAAATTAGACATGTCCTGTATGACACTGGGGTAGAGCTAAGAGGAAAACTAAAAACACCAACCAAACCCGCCACACTATTTGCTTAGCCACAGAGCCTTTTCCTTCACAGATTTTACATCCTGGATTTCAGGATGAGAATTAATGCCCTGTGGGCACATTAAGTGGTCACATAAGAAGACCCTTGCTGTGTGTAAACAGATAAATACTCACATTCTTCCTTGCTGTATTGAGGATGCCTCCTACGAACACTGGCAAGTGAATCACCTTCAGCTTTTTCAGTTTTCTGGACTTGCTTGTGGTTAGACCACAAAACACTGCTGCAACAGAAAGTAGCACCGAGCCTGAAATCAGGGGATTCTCTTTGTTCCAGAAGAGTTGGTGAGCAGCTTGAGATGCCTCCGGATTTCCCATCTATCCACTTTGCAGAGTATCTAGGTACTGGGGAGTCAAACTGTGGAAGTAATTTTCTATCAGTCTGATGTCTGAAGCTAAAAAGCTGGTGTTGGGATGTTTTTGAGCTTTCAGAATCAGAGTCTAAATCCTTGTTTTGTGCGTACTGTATGATCCAGTTAATTTTTTTGCTTAAGATATTTTTGACTTCTGCATATGGACTTTTAGAGAGCTTTGATCGTGGACAGTCCTGATTTGCTATTAAGTGGAATTTTTCAAAGCAGTCTCTGTGCCCCCTTAAAGATCTTGTATGCAGAAGATCCGACTTTGGTACTCCTGTGAAGACACAACAGAAAAATGTTACTTACTGTGTACTTAGCTGATTTTATAAAGTCTTTACTCACAAGCAACCAATAAAACAAAAACTTAAGTGATGCCTTCCCACGAACAGTCTTGTCACTGAAGCAAACAAGGTTATCTGATAGTTTAAAATTTTTGAAGTTCCACTCAGACTCAAGTGCTTGGCATACAAAGTGTTTTGCACACCATCATCTCTAGTGTAGGACTTCAGCACGTGCCTCTTGGGTGGTAACACAGATGAAGCAAACTGCTAACTCACATGGCATCACCCCTACACACGAGTGTATAAGCTGTAGAAGTAAAATAAACCCAACTGAGTATCAGCAAGTTCTGCAGAATGATACTGAAGAGCATTTTGACAGCACTCATACACGCTCCCATCTTCTATGCATAATGTTATGAGCCATCTGCTCAACAAATATTGCAGGGTGTGGGCTTGTCTCATTCAAGTGGTCAAACATAATTCAGATTTCAGTTATAGTTTATTATTTTGCATTGGTACAAGCTTGCAGCCTGGTTAGAGAAGCAAGTTCTAATACTGTTGACACTCGCCAACATTAAACTGTTCTGAAATTCGTTTCACATGTGCTGGTTTTGGGTGGGATAGAGTTAATTTTCATCACAGTCCAGTATGGGGCTGTGCCTTGGGTTTGTGCTGAAAACAATGTTTTCCATATTGCTGAGCAGAGCTTACACAGAGTCAAGGCCCTTTTTGCCTCTCACACCACTCTCAGTAGGATGGGGGTGCACAAGGAGATGGGAAGGGACACAGCTGGGACAGTTGATGCCAACTGACCCAAAGGATATTCCACACCATATGGTGTCATGCTCAGCATATAAAGCTGGGGGAAGGAGGAGGAAGGGAGGACCGTTCGGAGTGATGGCATTTGTCTTCCCAAGTCACCGTCACGCGTGATGGGGCCCTGCTCTCCTGGGGATGGCTGAACACCTGCCTGCCCATGGGAAGCAGTGAATTAATTCCTATTTTTGCTTTGCTTGTGCGAGCAGCTTTTGCCGTCCCTGTGAAACTGTCTTTACCTCAACCCAGGAGTTGAGCTTCTCTCCCCCATCCCACTGCAGGGCAGGAAGTGAGTGAGCAGCTGCGTGGGGCTGATTTGCTGGCTGGGGTTAAACCACAACACCATCGAAGATGGATGTTTATTCTCCTCTTTGCTTGTCCTCCTTCAAGGACTATTCAAATAGATACAGCAGGTAACTTGAACTTCAAAGTAAGTGATAGTGATTGACAGGTTGAAAAGGAACACAACCTGTGAAGATCTGCAGTTGGTGAGTGAACACAGATGGTATGAGGAATGACTATTTCAGAAAGTTAATAGTACCCCAGTACAAAATTTCTTTCTGTACCTTCAGTGGATATTTATTTTTCTTCAGATTCACCTACAGTAGATTCAAAATCCAAGCCCAGAGTATTGAACAGTTTGACATTCATCTCAAACCCCAGTATACTACCTGGGAGGTTCCCACTATAATGAAAACCAATTCTGTCAAACAAGTTCCTCATTGCAAATAACAATAATACACCTGTGAACCACTGGCTGATAGTGTTCAATGCCAGAGTACTTAAACCAGCATAAGATAATGTGATTTGATTTTTGAAATTAGGCAACATGAACCAAACTGCAGCCACTTTACCTCTTAGCACACGAAACTGATTAAAATAAAAACCGTGAAATGCAACATGTAACAAAATCTGCAAAAAACAATTAGCAGAAAGCTGCATGTTACAATTCTCAGTTATATCTGAATTACCCTCTTCACTTCTTAAGGTAAACTTTAAGCCTCTGAACCCAAAAGACTAACAAATTATACACCGTGTTTTCAAGTTATCCAATGGCACAAAACCCCAAACTACTCTCAAAACTAAGCTACAAAGGTAAAATGCTTAACATGAAACTAGTGAAAACAAATCCAAGCACTTCATTTTGATTATATCTCTGGCAACTGGTGCTTGAATTTGGAGAGCTCAAACACTGATCAGCCATTAAAACCTGTTGATTTTCCACTGTCTGGGAAGCTCTGAAACTCAAGTGCATTATTGTTCTGGTTGAGTTTCTAAGAGCATACACAATTTATGGGGCAAAATGTCTAAAAGGGTGGAAAAGAGAACAGCAGTGGAATTTATTTTGTTCTTGGCAGCAGGGGAAAAAAGGTCATGGAAACAGATGTTCCTTCAGTTCGTAACTATTAGAAGAAACAAAACCCACATACTAACCAGAAGCACCTTTTAAGAAGGAAGTTTTGGAGCAAAGTGCAAAGACAGATGAAGCCTTCATCAGGCACAGTCAAGATTCTCACTCTATACCTCAAAATACTTTTCAACCTCTTTCATCAAACAGACATTCATTAACTTTTCTCAAACTCTACATGATCTACAGCCTACTTGCAATGCCATTTTCCCTCTCTGTCTTTACAGAGGCTTGAAAAAACCCAAATAAACATTTCTAGTGAAAACAAGGAAAGACAAGTCATTTGTTTTCATGACTTATCAGCTCGATTTAAAAAGAGCAAGTCTGCTTAACTCAAGTAGCATGATGGAAACATTAAATCTTTAAGGCATGAAGGGAGAGCAAACACTGTCAAGTGAAGTTATAAGGCAAATATATTCATGACACTGCAAGCCCTACAAAACCAGAGTGATTTGTTCAATGTTCTTTGCTTTACGCAAGTGATTTTTCAACATTCTTCAGTGCTGCTGCTCCTCACAGTGTTTTCTTTTAGTTACAGAAAATGTCATGAGATCAGCTGAAAAACACATTTTGCACAATTTTCTATACAAGAATGCTCAGGAACCCACTAATGATTTGACTGAGAAGAATGAATGAACCTAATGTCTTCTGATCACAGGACAGAGTAATCCTGTCTGAAGCAAGTATTTGAAGAATTGGTGAAGAAGAGGGAAGAAAATTGCAGAAAGTACATTCAGTAAATCTGGGCAAATGCAGTTCTGCACAGTCTGTTCCTAGTTCATAGCTCAAGAGGTACCAACATCCGGTCTGCTCTTGGGAAACCACCTTTCTCCCAACTCAAAAGTCAAAAATACTCACTAAGTTTTTACTTCCTTATTTTCTCCTGCATCCCCTCCTTCCCTGAAACTAAGGAAAGGACCACTGCCCTGTTTCTATGAAAAACAGGGGGAAAAAAATTTAATTACCAGTTTAATGACATGCTCCTAGAGCTGGTTCCAGAGGCCCTATTACTTCTGCAGCAATCACAAAAGAAACACCTGCACAACAAACGACAAAATACTGCGGTATCACTTAAAACCCAGTAATTTCTCTGAGGTTGCTTCATTATTTCAATGAGAATAAATGCTACTTGTCCAATAGGACCAGAGTGTGAAACCACACAAAACAGCCAACACACAAATTGTAACACAAAAAAAGAACAGGTGCAGCATGACTTTATGAAGCCTCAGCTGAATTTTATGTCCAAGTCGTAAGCTCAAGGTTACTCAAGTCTTTCCTTCTGACAAATGTATCTTTTCAGAGTTCTGAACATGGCTAACTCTCCCATTCTAGAGGTATGCTGCTCAAAGAAATCTGTTTTATCAGAACTCAGTAATATTGAGGGCCTGAGATTAGCAATTTTTACAGAAGAAAAAAACCATGTTACTTCAAGAGTATCATCTTTGCTATTTTTAGGCCACGTATTAGCCATGATGTCCCTATTTCTGAACACGGAGCAGGTTGTTGCAAAACACTTCCAGTATACAAGAACACACACACACCCCTTCTGACCAGAAATTACATCCTTTCCCTTCTCTTATTCCACTGAAAAAAACCCGCCAGTGTCTCATCTAAATACTCTTCAATACAGTAAGGAACTGAAAGTGTGCAAACCCAAACCCCTTTTGTAGAGAATTGTTAACAGACTTGTTTCAGCTTTCACATAACTGGTTTGGATTTCTTTTGTAACAAACACAAACAAAAAAAAAGTCCCACCCTACAACAACAGTCAATCTCTCTTTGTCCTAAGGTGACAATTAGTCCTTTCCTATCCAGAGAACACAAATAACATCAGCCATAACCTTCTGGAAGAGCTGAGCATCGACAGCAGCTGCTGTGCCAGCACAGACAGCAATCACGTACCAGTATTAAAGCGAGCAGGGGTATGAGTCTTTGAAACAAATCCTTCTGTTGTGGGCAATACCATCAGCTTTATGAGGCAGAAAAGATGCCCATTTCTTTTTGGTAAGACTTAATACTCCACTCAGATTACTTCATATTTTTCCCTTCATCACAACTGCAGAAAAAGCTACCAGCTGGTAAAGTAGTGTGGAGCAAGTGATATATAAAGATGATGCAATTTAAAACATGCATTGCTTTGTTCAGCATTATACACAAAGAGATGAATAAAGCATGGTGAGCGTTCTGTATAATACAAGAAGCAATACTGTAATTTTGATAAACAGCTACTGCCAATTCCAGGCACTTTCACAGAGTTTCAGTTCTGTCTCAACATTCCTGTTTGCCAAAAATCCACCTCAATCTCTCATTTTTTTGTCTGGTTCTTCAAGTCTGCAATTCTTTTAACATTTCTCCCCCCACATTTGCAGGCATGTGTACATTTGCTCCTCCTCTTACTTTCCAAGAATAGGATTGCAGACCATGTCCAAGTGTGTCCTGCCCTTCATAGTTATTTTTTCAGAGAAGGAAAAAAAAACACCCTCAAAAATCAAGAAAAAGCCCACAACTATCCAGAGCAGAAAAGCTGAATCTACAGGGGGCGGAGGGGAAATCCAGGAAAATTCACTAACATCCAGAAGACCACATCGAACTAATCTAAGACAGGCTCATGCCAGAGATCATTCCCCAAGTGAGCAAGATTCACAGGCTGATGCCAAACCTCCAGACAAATCATAAAACAATATAAGTGCTTACTATCCATTATTTGTTTCTGATTCTAGTAACCCATGTGTCCTAGACGAAATAAGAATATATCAGTTCACTCAGCAATATCTTTGTATGTTGACTTTCTATTTAAGTACCTAATACTTAGGCAAAAAAAATAAATTGACAATTTCAATTTGAAAGCTCTGCAAGGTAGACAGTCAACATGTGTTCTTATCCGCTCCTGTGAAGCAATTTTGTAAATGAATGACTAGCAATCAGGCAATTTAGTACAAATTTTTGTAACTTCTAATTATGAATAACTGTAAAGTAGCAGGGAGCAGGGAGAATATTTAGAACTTAACCAGGTGTGCAAACACATTTCAATAAATTCTACCCCATTTTAAAGCATTTGTATTTGAAAGTAAATGAGTTTCCATCATATTAAATTTTTGGGATTTT
>VWZG01011329.1:75917-184637 GCA_013396735.1 Grallaria varia
GCAGCACTTGGGCTCTCCCGAGCGGGCGGGTGGGCGGAGGGAAGGGGGGCGGGCGCTGTCGCGGCGCTGCTGTTGTCGCGACAGGGGCGGCGAGGTGTCGTGTGACCGTTTGAGCGTGATTAGCTGGTGATGTACAGCGCAGAGCGCGCTGGGGATCCCTGGGGATTAGGTTTTGTTAGGAGTGACAATAATAATAACAATAACAACAACAACAACAATAATGATAATAATAATAACAATAACAATAATAATATCAGTGATGGAATATCGATCCCACTCAGGAATGGAAAACCAAACCCAGCCAGGTCTCTGCTTGCGCCTCGCAGATGAAGCCACAACTGGTTGCAGCATCCCAGAGTAGGCGATGCTGAAAGGGACCGCAGTGGTCCCTCTGGTCCAGCCGCCCTGCTCGAGCAGGGTCATCCCGGAGCACACGGCATAGGATCGTCTCNTCCCGGCGCCGGGCACCGCCCGCCGTTTCCGGCCGCCACCACTGCCCCGGCGGCACGGGGGGAACCGGAGGGCACCGGGAGGCACCGCGGCCGCAACCCGCGGATCCCGAGCGGCCGGGATGGCGTCGAAGCAGCGCGGAGAGGAGGCGGGAGGGAGGAGATGCGGCTGTGCCGGGCGTCGGAGCGGAGCGGAACGGAGCGGAGCGGGCGCGCTCCCCCCGCAGCACTTGGGCTCTCCCGAGCGGGCGGGTGGGCGGAGGGAAGGGGGGCGGGGGCGGTCGCGGCGCTGCTGTTGTCGCGACAGGGGCGGCGAGGTGTCGTGTGACCGTTTGAGCGTGATTAGCTGGTGATGTACAGCGCAGAGCGCGCTGGGGATCCCTGGGGATTAGGTTTTGTTAGGAGTGACAATAATAATAACAATAACAACAACAACAACAATAATGATAATAATAATAACAATAACAATAATAATATCAGTGATGGAATATCGATCCCACTCAGGAATGGAAAACCAAACCCAGCCAGGTCTCTGCTTGCGCCTCGCAGATGAAGCCACAACTGGTTGCAGCATCCCAGAGTAGGCGATGCTGAAAGGGACCGCAGTGGTCCCTCTGGTCCAGCCGCCCTGCTCGAGCAGGGTCATCCCGGAGCACACGGCATAGGATCGTCTCCAGGCAGCTCTGGAATATCTCCAGCTCTGGAGATCTCCACACCCTCTGGGCAATCTGTTCCCCTGTGTGGTCACTGGAACAGTAAAGTTCTTCCTCGTGTTCAGACACTATTTGCCGGGGCCTGGAATGACAGGACAAGGGGGAATGGCTTCAAAGTAAAAGAGAGTAGGTTTAGGTTAGATATTAGGAAAAAAATTCTTTGCTGTGAGGGTGATGAGGGACTGGCACAGGTTTCCCAGAGAAGTTATGGATACCCTGTCCCTGGAATTGTTCAAGGCCAGGCTGGATGGGGCTCTGAGCAGCCTGGTCTATGAAAGGTGTCCCTGCCCATGGCAGGGGGGTTGGAATTAGATGATCTTTGATATCCCTTCCAACCCAGGCCATTCAATGACTCTATGAAAAAGGAAATCCCTGTGTGTGCTAGAGAGACATCCTTCACATCTCTTAGGTAGTGAGTCGACTTTAGATTTGCTTCTGTTGGAGGATGATGGAATATATTTAATCCCAGAGCTTTTTGAAATCGTCCTCAAATTTTGTCTACCTCAGGCTGAGAACTGGATTTGGCAGAAGAGTTGCATTTCCTTGTCTCCTTATCATCTGCTCTTTTGATATATATGAAGGGTGGCAAAGGAGCAGCACCTTGACTTCATTGCAGAAGCAATATTAAGACAGAAAAAAGGATGTCAGCCTGGGGTGGATGATTTAGAAACAGAAAGGAGAGACTGGAAAAATGATAGTAGAGGTTTATAAAATCTATAATTATTGAAGTATTTCCCCCTCCAAAATCCAATGTCTATTGAGTCTCAACAGCCTATTGCCACAGTGCAGCAGCAGCTGCTGTGAAATCCAAGGGCAAAAAAGTCATGAATCTTGTTAACAAATTACATGTGGGAGACAGTATGTCTCTCTGTAACTGAGCTGCTTCTCTTGTCAAATATTGCTCTAAAATATAGAGGTCATTGCAGTAAAAATAGTGAAAGAGAACTAACAATTCAGGCACAAAGTTATGAGAAAGCCTAGCAAATACCAAGATAAAGATTGTGCAATCTTAACTGCTGCCTACGGAGTAGTTTATAAGTAGACATACACAGACGTTTCTTCCCAAGGCCCTTGGTTCATCAGTGCATGTTATTCTAGCTAACAGCTTACTTACACTGGAAAATTATTTTAGTAGCAAACAAATCTGTTCTGTCTTTCTATGTTTCTTTTTCCCTACTGAGTTTGCATTTTTTTTTTCGTAGAGAGGCTTTGGCAGTGATCATGTCTCAGTAATTCCCACTGCTTCACCTTCCCTCAGCTGGCTTGGTCGTGTTCCCACACTTTTTTCTCTGTGTTTCAGTGTTTGTTAGATGACACAAGGGACTGGATCACTGGTTTAAAGGAAGAGTGTTAATTTTGCCTCAGATCAATTCACACTACTCCACGCTGCAGCCCTATAAGCACTGGTGGGAAGGCAGCTGAAGGGCTAATGCATAGAGGAAAATCAGTGCTCTGGACCCTGTATCATGAAACCATGGCTTGAGCTTCATCAGGATCTTCACTCCAAACACCTAAATGTTAGAAATGAAAGCTTGTGGCAGTGTTTTATGGATGCACTTAGTTCCAGTTTCCTAAGGAAAAGATTTAGGAGTTCTAAAGCTAAAAGGCATTTTTACTGAAAAATGCAGTGTTAAACAGGAGTCCAGGGAGAGGTGGGTTTTCTTGGGCATTTTCAAAAATACTGCAGTGCTGATTCTCAGTGGAGATCACAAACAGTATTGACACTGCTCAGATTTCTGTAGGTTTCTGTGTGTATACTAAAAGAGATGAGAAAAATTTGGTAAACTTTGAATTTGAAACTCAGTCTAGGTGAAGTAGGTCTGCCACCAGGAAAATGTCGATAAAGTAACACACTGAAAGCAGCCCGACTTCTTTCTCTTACCTCTCTACTCTCTTCCTCCTGCTCTCCCTGGGACTTGAGGATATTTTTCCCCTTGGTGGGTCAGACAACTGGGGCTTTTCCAGGCACTCTGGCAGATCTTCAAGTTCCTCAGGCAGTTCCCTGTCTGCAGTCAATAAACACATGTACTTTCTCCAACTCTTCTGTGGTTTTTTGCATTATGTTTTTTTCCCCTAGTTTCTTTTGCTTGTTGCTGTCTTGTACAGATTTTTTTTTGTTGCTGCTGTGTCTAACCTTTTGTAGTTTATTTTGTCTTTCATCCCTGAAAACAAGTATAGATAGGAATAATTTGCTCCACCCCCCATCCAGTACCCACTCCTTTATTTTGTGACCTGTTATCTCTTCTTATTCTTGAAGTCCTCTTTCAGCTTCACTCAGTAGGCAGCCTTTGCTATAATGTACTATTTGAAATTTTTATTGACTGGTCTTAGTGCCCTTAGTGTGAGGTATAAAACCTAATTGAAAAGAGGTAGTTCAACTTTCTCTCCCACTGCTGTTTCCTTTTTGTTGGATCTGGAGATCCTATGGCTGCTGCAAGGTGAAATGACTCACTGAGGTGACACAAAGGAAAAGAAAACAAAATTAAAAGGAAACTTGATAAAGTTGTTGAAATGTCAGTGTATTCAGCTACATCATTGCTAGATTTGGTGGAAGGGTTTTTGGGGTGGGAATGCGACTGACCTTCCAGCAGTCTGAAATTGCATCAAACTTCTTGTAACCACCAGTTTCATCTCTTGCTCCTAGTCCTGTGCCTTTATCCAGTCCCTTTGCGGTATCTTCTCTCCAGGCTCTGATCCCATGATCCTCTTTTTGGCAGCAGTGCCTGCTGAAGTATTCCCTGCTTCTGTCCATTTTCTACCCTGTTTTTTTTTTTTTTTTTAATTTATTTTTGTTGGGATATGTGCTGAAAAGCAACGAGCATCAGTCAGATTCCTGTCCGGTTCACTGCGTGATTGCCCACACCTTCAAGAGAGCAGTGTCAAGAGTCGATTTAAGTCAACTGAATGAATATGTGCCTTCTTCTGTTTTCCTCTTCTTCCTCTTGAGATTGTTTTTCTTCTGTCCCTTTCCTGCATGTCCCTCCTGTTCTGCCATATGAAACCACACAGTCTCTCCACTGCCCTTTTCTGTAGAACTGTCCTGTCTGTGCTATGGCACACCACCAGACTTTGCCTCTTCTACGTTCTTTTTCTTCTCACACTCACTGAATTGTATGCCTTCATTAGACTCAGATCTTCTCCTGTGGAAGTTTGGTTTTGCTCATTCATCAGGACAGGGAGTGTAGGGCTGTTCTGGATACTCAATAAACTCAGCCCCAGACTTGCAGAGGCACTGCTAAGGAAAATTTAAAAGCTAACCACTGGTCTAATTCACAGATGTCATTTCAGCAAGGCAGCTAGAAGAGGATGGGTTACTCATTGTTTTTTGGCTTCAAGATTGGCCCCTGAAATGAAATACTGAGCTAGTGTGAAAAAATATTCCTTGGAAAGTCATGTCTGATGTTTTTTCAGGTTAGAAAAACAAATCTAATAGGCCACAAAATGAAGGAAGCTGAGCCAACCTTAAATTACTCCTGAATCACAGCACACAAGGGTGGAGCACCAACAATTTGTGTCTTATGAACAAAGGCTTATAGCAGGTTGCTGGCTACAGTGGATCAGAGACATGATGGATCAGTGTGTGGGCATTCAAACAAGTCATGAGTGGGAGACCAGGGAAGGGAGTGACTTCTCTGCCTTCACATTTTGGTAAAAGACTTTCTAGTAACTAGTTTATCCTGATTTTCTATTCAGAAGAACACACACAAGATTTCTTAATCCTAATAAGATCCCTTTGGTTAGTTGTAAGGATGATACAGCTCTTAATTTCTAAGTGGTGTTTATGCATTCCTTTTGCATTCATAGATTTAAATATCCTTTACAATGCTTCTTGCTGCTTTCATGATCAACAATGCTCTTTAAAGCTCTTTGCACTTCTTTTAAGGTTAACGGATTGTGTTGTCTGCTGCCACAGCCTTGTTTATGCCACAGCCTCATTTTTTCTCTTGATTGTCACAGCAAGCTACAAAGTTGTGGATGTCTACATGTCACACAAAGTGCTGTCCCAAGCTGAGCATGCCTGCCTTCTACCCAAATCTCAGCCCTCCTATTCCACATTAATTTCCCTTGACTTCTCTGTATCGTCTGACAGTGCAAGTCATTTCATCATTTCCAAAATTAGGATTTCATATTGGCCTTTGTGTTTTGTCCAACATGCCCTCTAATTTTTGTCTGTTTCTGTTAAAGCAGCTAGTTCTTGTTAATTGGCTTTTAATCGGGATCTGTAACATATCCCCCAAAGTCCTCACAGCTGTGAGCCCTGTATCTAGTTCTCTTATCCATGAACTTGGTATTGACTCATGTTTTATTCTGGTTATTCACAGCTCTCCATCCCTATTGCTGGCCTGTCTTTTCACACACTGTTAAAATCAGTACTTTTTTTACCATGTCATTGAGGGCAGCTATCACAGCTTATACTTGGCACGGTACATGCAGGTCCTGGTTTTTTGCTGTCACAAACCTCTCTTTCTCCGTTTTTCCCCTCTAAATGCTGCACTGCCCTTCCAGTCATTTAGGTCTCTAAATTGAATACCGCTTGCAGTCTCTCTGGAGCGATACATGAGGAATGTGCCTATAATACCTTATTTCTTCCCCCATGTCAATTGAGAAATTCAGCCTTGTTGCCTGTGTCAGCACCCCTGTCACTTCACACCTCAGCTATTACCAGCTTCTCTCTGTGTCTCCTGCGACTTCCACAGTGGTCTCCGAAAGCTCATTCGGAACTGCACTGTGAGGATTATCCTCCTTGCTGACATAATGTCTATGCCTCTCTTCTGGCTTTCCGGTTCATCAGCATGAAAGGCAAACTCATTGTCCTCTTCAAAGTTTCTGATCAATTGACTCTGCACTGACTCAGCTTTATTGTCGCGTTGAGCATCAGCCCCCATGTCCTCTGTCAGTAACACTAGTCTTCACTGTCTCATTAGTGTATTTCTCACACAATCACCTTTGGCCTTTATACAAAGTACCTCTTCCTTTGCTGGAAGTTCCTCACAAACTTTCAAGGAATTAGTTTGTGCTGTAAACTCACCCAAGACTTATTTCTGCATCGCTGCCTAGAGCTGAACATGTGAAGTGCAGTCATCGTGCTCTGTACCCTCAGTTCTCTTCCCCAGCACTATTTATCCAGTTGTTCTACTCCTCGTATTTTTAAAACCTACAAACTCTAGTCTTCCTTTTATTACAAATACTTATGCAGTTGTTAACAGGCCTTATGGCTTCCAAACTGTGTTCTTCTGAAAACCATCTGAAGTGGTTTGCAGTCTTACGTTGCTTGAATAAAAGTTTTGTGAAAATTTTGGCTAATCAGTATGTAATTTTACGTGAGAAATTTTGGGGAGAGCTGGCTCCTCAAATGTGCAGGCCACTGAGCATCACAGAAAGTCTTGATTTTTGATAAGGAGAATCTTTGTGATAATGTATTGTAACAACATCAACACAGCATTACAAAAACTACGTGTATCCCTACAGCATTATGAAAATTCTGTGGTTTCTAATGGCTTTGCACATGTTGAAGTATCAACCTAAAAAGTACACAGTAAGACACCTATCTGAGAGAGCAGAGAGATGCCAAACCACAGATTAGGGTGCACCTTCTGACGTATGTTGGTGTTTCAATGTCTTAGGAAATGTTCTATATACCTAGAGAACTAATAGCGTTAGTTGTGTTATCAGAATACAGAGTACACTGTCCTAGTACTACAGTCTTCTGTAGCAGCAAATGCAGGGACAACAGCATCCTCATACTACTGTCCTCCCAATTTTATTTTTTTTTTTCATCCTAAACTGCTCTTTAACAGGATATTAGAAGGAGCTGATCCGTCAGATGATCCCTTCCCCCATTTATTTCCTAGAGTAGGAAATAAAAAAGAAAAAATCAACTGCCTGTGCACAATTGTGCAAACTAAAAACCTTTAGTGAAGGTTGTCAAACATGAGGACGACCTTCTCCTTTGAATTACACGGTTTGAATTATTTCTTTTCTACCCTCTGTATTTGGATGACAATAATCCTGCAAGTGGTAGGATTCCTCTGTGATGGTAATGTTTGCCTCAAGTGCCTGAATTGTTCACTGCAACACTAATTCCAATTACTGCTGCGGCAGAAACATCCTCTTTGGAAACTCCTCTACCCAGTGACTCTGCTGCTTGTTGACACTACGCCTCTTGTTTCTGTCACTGTTTTATGTGTTCATACACACACTCACATATTTAAAAGTTAGTGCTTCAACGAAAAAAATCCTTAGGGCATCAGAGGGACTGCACTTGCAGAAGCAAGCAGCACTGGGCAGCAATGTGTAGGCTTTTTGTCTATGTATATAAGGGACTGTTTCACTGCATTATGGCTGTTAGGATCCCTGTGTCCAGGTTATTAACTTGGCCCTGCCTTCCAGCTCTGGTGGGTATGTTTTAGTGTATTTGCACTAACTGTACATCCAGAAGCTGTCTACATCAGCAGGAAGAAGAGAGAGTGCAATAACACAGTGCTAGAAAACACTATTACTTATTCAGCCTGCATGCCTGAACAGTGGAGAAAATGGAAAATGAGGGAGGAAACCCCTGTTGTAGGATGTGGGCTGTGAATTTTAGAACCATCTGGGCATGACACATCCTGCAACAGTTCTAATCATATGCAGAGCCAGGGACTAGCAAAGGCAAGAAGTTACTTCAGGAGATCACCTGGTCTGAAGCCTGCCCAGAGCACAGGTCAGCCAGTTGGTTCCAGCCTATACTGGCGCTCAGTTCCATCCATTTTCAGTCCACTCGTGTACTTTTATCTAGTCCATATGTCATCCTTTCTCTATAAGGATGTTATCAGAGACAGGCTTGAAAACCTTGTTAAAGTCAAGATAAAGAACATCGCTGCCTTCCCTCATCCAATATACTAGTTGTTTTATTGAGGAAGGCTTGATTTTTCCTTCATAACTCCTTGCTGGTCCTAGTCACCTTCTTGTCTTTTATGTGTTTGGAAATTATTTCCAAGATTATATGCCCCATTATCTTCCCAGGGATCAAGGTGAGGCTGACCAGCCTTTATTTCTTTTTGTGCTCCTTATTGCCCTTCTTGAAGATAGAGGTGATGTTTGCTTTCTTCCAGTGCTCAGAAACCCCTCCTAATTGTCACAGCCTTTCAAAGATGATTGAGTGGTCTCACAGTAACATTGTCCAGCTCCATCAGCAGTCATGGGTGGATCCCACCATGTTACAGTGCTTTGGGTATGTCCAGGTTGTTTATATGCTCCCTTACCTGACATTCTTCTCCACTGAGGGTTAAGCCCTCCTTGCTCCAAACTTTCCCATTAGTCTTCTGATCCTGGGAGTCCTTCAGGTTGTTTTTTACTGGGAATCAAAGGCATGATATACCGTGGCCTTTTCCATATCGTGTGTCACCATATCCCTTGCCTCATCAAGTAGCGGCCACACATTTTTCCTGGTCTTCTTTTTGCGGATGATGTACCTGTAAGAGCTCTACTTGCTGCCCTTCACATCCCTCACCAGACTCAATTCCAGATGGTTGGTTGGTTCCTATCTCCATCCCTGAGCATACTAAATTTCTGACTACCGTATTGATTGAATTTATCAGCCTCTGAAAAATGCAAGTGGTGCCCCATGCAACTGCCCAAAATACACGTTGTCTCTAATAAACTTAATGAAAAGCAAAAGCTCTGTTTAGTTGTGTCTTTTTACTTAATTAAAATTAAAATGACACAGCACTGTATGTGCAGGCTGAGCCTTAATCTACAAAGAGTGTCAGTTAATATTAGGCTCATTATTGACAGTGGACTAGTTTCCATTGACAGAGTCATTAAAAGTTTTAGTCCACAAAGTCAGGAAGAAGTAGTGGCTGATAGTCCTGAAGTGAAATAAGAGGAAAAGACAAAAAAGCTCAAACCCAACCTGTTTTGTTAATCCATCCATGTACATGAAAACAGCACAGCAGGATTGGGGAAGTAATCCCATTTCAAATCAGATGCCTGCTGGTTCCATTTAATGAGCATTATGTCTGTTTCTTTTTTAACCCTAAAATATCTTAATACATATAGCATTCTGATTTTTTAAGAATTATTATAATTTTTATCTATTCTGATAAGGTTCTTGCTTCTATAACTGGACCAGAGGTGGATTGCTAACTATCATCTTTACTGCCAAACCACATGCTGAACATCATTAATATGGAAATACCTAGGAAATGGAATTAGCAGAGTTTTGTGAGCATTGCTCCTAATGAAATTTCCTACAGATTTATACCTTGTGAGTAAACTCTGGTGTGTAGGAAGGAATAAAGCAATGGAAAATTGTCTTAGGGCTGAGACATTAAAAACATCTCTCTCCTCACACATCTCTGATACTTAATAAATATTTTATACTTTCACACTGCACTCTTTTCCTGTGTAGAGGCACTGCCAAGATCTCCCCACCCTCCATGCCCACTTTCATTAAATTTACAACAAAAATGTTGGGACTTTTGTCTCTCTGCCAAATAAGGCTGAAATTGGAGAAAGATCAAAAAACTATTAACAGAGGTTAAGGAGGGGCATTTTTCATTTCCCTGTGCCAAAGGCCATGTCAGCAGAATGAGTGTGTCATGTACCATTTTAATTTAGTAATATTTACATCCCTTGGTATCAGTGCTCACACAGTGTCCAGGATAAGGAAGAATTAGTGATCCAATTCTATTGATTGTCAGTATAGGTTGATACTAGTCTGGTAGCTATGTAATGATATTAGGGGAAATAAAAATATATTTATGTAAATTGTATGATTCAATGTAGACATCAGCTATATCATCCAAGTACAACTTATTCTCTCCGAGTCTACTGCATTGTTATTATTTTTCTGTTTGCTTCAGGATTCCTGGGGGGAAAAAACCAACAACCTCATTCCCAAAAATGTCTTTTTCTTAGATGATGTCTAGAAATATGTTCAAATAATATAGAACATGTTAAAATGTGTAGCGACTTAATTAAAAAGTTACCTTCTTATACAGTTGTCTATGTAAGGCAGTAATAATTTGTTCAGCATTCTCTTCAGCCCTAGACATCCTCATCATCCTCTGCCAGTTTATTTTAGTTTTCAAGCCAGGGCAGCCTGTTCATGTTTACAAGCAGACAAAAGGGTCCCCGTAATAGCAAAATATTTTCAGTAGCATTCTTGCAAAATACCTGATGTCCTAATAAGACCTGATGTCATGAATAGGAAACTTGTGACATTAAAGATCAGTTAAATAAGGCCAGTGCATTCCGTTGGTTCACCATGTAATTGTCAGCAGACAAATTCTCATATTTTTCATGCATTTAAGGCTTTGCATCTTGGGATCAGTGACTTGCATGAAGATATTTGTCATCACCCCAAATCATTACTGATTTTCCATCTAGTTAGATTCTTCCGTGCAACAGCTGAAAAGGCAAAGATGGATGAGTCAGAAACATAACAATTCTCCATGTCACTGTGATATACATTATGCCATTGAGAAAAGAATAAAAGTTTAGAAATACTGGGCTGGAATGATTATCAGAAGACCTAAAGGTGCCTGGAACTATGGGAAATTTTCTACCTGTAAATATATGTCACACATAAAGTTGTATTTCAGTAAACAAAAGCCATACTCCATGGACCAGAGCAGCTGAAAGGACAGACAGCACAGTAGTGCTGACCTACTTGAGCAAGCTGTGCAGTGACTGGCATGCAGCTCTGGCTCTATTTCAGTAAAACAGTATGTGACCTCCCAAACCAGAATGCAATTTGAAGCATTAAATGACCAGACCTATCTTTTGGCAATGCAGTTATTAACTTTCGACTTTATCTGCAACCCACAAGGCCGCATCTTACATCACAGTGATGCAATGCCTGTTAATTGAAAGTCAATTTTGTGCCAGCCAAGGGCACTGGCTGCAAAAAGCAGACGCAAATGTGTGCAGAGGGGAAGATATTTTCATTATTTCTTCCTCTCACTCCCTTACTCTACCTGCCATCTCTCTTTGCTACTCTTTATCTCTCCCACCAGCCCACACAGAAAAAAAACCCTTAAGGCATAGCTTTATTGGGAAGGAAAAAAAAAGTGAAATGATATATTCTGGCCATAAGGAATGGTCTCACTATTAGAAAATATTTGAAATTTCCTTAGGATGTTTCTTGGCAAAGCAAACTAGTGAAGAAGTGTGTCAAATAGCACTGCTACTCATTTTTTGAAGGGAGAGGAAATAACTGTCTTGATGAAACCTTGAGGACTGTGAAAACATCTGAATGAAACTTCTATTTCAGTGCAGGTTTACTTAGATCCTGTTTATATTCACGAGCCATACAGGATTCAGGTCTAACATTTCACAAGTTTGCCAGACGCTCTGTCAGCTTTTAATATTTCTGGTTATGCTTTTTTAAAAAAATCTATTTCACTTATTCACTGATATATTTATCTAGGGCACATTTGCGTACTGGCTATAAAGATCCTAGCAGAAAAAAATTGTTGACTTGGAGATTTTCTGGATCTTAGACATTTAGAAATATATTTTGTAAGTAGAGTTAAATTATTGCTGAGTGTAGGAGAGGCCAAAGTAGCATGTTTCTCTTTTGAATTGCTGCAGGTTTTGCACATAACAGGATCCTGAATGCAGCAGTTCCTGACTGCTCATATTGGGAAAAGCACCCAAGAGACATTAATGCCAAAATTTGGAGGGGACTGCCTAAATGAATAGAGGTAGGAGGAACCAAAATTGTTAGACTATAGTTGGAAGTACTAGTAAGACATAACCGGAAGAAAGTGAAAATCACAGTCCGCTATCGGGAAGTGACTTCTATCATGAGTATCCCGAATTTTGACGCTACCATACAGTCACACAGCTCACTCACATAAAACTTCATGAATTCAATGGGAAGATTGCTATTCATTTCAGTGGTTTTGGCCCAAAGGGTAACAGCCCATTCAGTTGTTACCTTTCTCAGTTTTCTGCATTCTCTCTCACATGGATGTGTGGAAACGTCCTGTTTCTTGCCACAAATCACCTGACTGCTCAACATATGTGTTAATAAAGAAAATTTGACCAAATCCAGAAAACTGAGATGCTTTACTGTGCAAAATGCAATGAACAGTGATACACAAAACTGCTTTATAGCTATAGCAGACACAACACTGATTCATATGTCATCTAAGCTGGGGAAAGCTCCAGGTCTTCCACATCTCATAGTGTGACTTTGGCTTATCGTTACATTTCAGAGCATGAGTGAGGCTTGTGAGTATTTCATTTTTTGTCGCTTTCTCATCTCATAACTATGCTTTATCTTTTTACTTTCTTTAGGCTTGTTACAGAAATTGTCACCTGAGGATGAAGTTCAGTAAGGGAAGTGTTAACATCAAGGGGAGCCTGCCTGACTCGCATGCTGATGTTAATGAAGCTGTGAATTGTGTCATATTAGCCTCATTTGCTTCCCATATGCTTACTCTCATTTCCCCCTCAGAAGCTGCAACTCCACTTTTCATCTTCATTTGTATGCCCAAAATACAGCCAGCTTAATTACCAATTATAACCATACTCATTTAAAAGCTAAATCAACTGGAAACAATGCTGGAAAGTGTCTCCCTTGAGGAGAACTAAAGACTTTGTGTTAATTTTCTTCACATATTTTGATTAGTATAGAGTGCTGTGTAACTTATAAGTTAATCTCCCCAAATGATGTTAATTTTAAATCGAGATGACACACGGATACTCATGGGATGACCGACAGAGCAACCTGCCTTCTTACCTCCTTCAACTCTGACCTGTTGTGCAAAATTCTCTCTCCCTGAGAAACTCTCAATGAAGCACTACAGCCCCCAACTCTACCAGCTGCTTTTTATTTATGGTCACCTTTTCCTGCTTTATTTCTTAACTGTCTGACTTGTGCTATTTCCTCGAGTTTGGAAGTGCCTTGTGAGTTTCTTCATAATGCAATTTCTTCCATCTTAGGAAATGAGAACTCCATAAACTTCCAGGTAGGTTTCATGGGTCCCATGGAAGGCATAATAGCTGTTTGGCTTGATATACTGGTGATTGCCACAGAACATGCCTCCAATCAATACTGCAAAACTCTCAGACACGCTTTAGCTCCTGAATGAATTTACAGTTCATTGTGACAATCTCCATTACTACAATAAAGGCCACAGGAACTATAAGAGAAGGAAACTAGATTTGGAAAGCTGTCGTTGTTATTTATGGAATATTTGCATGCTATAATTTACTGACTGTTTGGAACGTGCTAGATGAAGATGCGAGACATTTTCCAGCTGTTCTTTCCTGCAAATCAAAAGGTATAAGGTACTGAAAATTCTGTGCTTTTTAAATTAAATTAACAGAAAATACAGTGAATGCTTGTAAATGAGTGTAATGCTCACACAGTGATGAACTTGGTGTATTTGACATTGTGTGAGCAGAACTTAAGACTGAACTGGTTGTTGTGTGCCCCCCACGTGCATGGCAAACTGTATTCTCCCTACAGTGCCACCTGTACCTATCCCTCATCTTCTTTTGAGAATGAAAGGTCCCATCCCTGCCTCCATCCCAGGAAAAAAACTAGCAGAAAGCGTTCACAGCTCCCTCATCTCATATGGTTCCCAGAAGTTTTAGGCTCTGACTTAGCAGGGAGGTCTTGGTTCCACTTTCCCTTTCATACACATAGAAATGACTAAATACAATGTCACAATATGGTCAACATGTCACTCTGCATTTAACTCTGTTTCATCCCTCTTTGATTATTTGACCTGTATGTGTTTGATGGCCACCTGTCTGGCTGTGATGGATCCCAGTAAAATAACTGTATTGCCATTATTCCAGGCAAAACTAGGATTTTGCCCAATATGTCTCTTTTCCTATTAATTATACTGCCCTTTCTCTAAAAGTATGAAGGTAAGCTTTAGTTCTGTTCAGGTTGCAGGAGGAAGTCCTGAGGGAATACGATTGCCCCTTTTTAGCACACTGAACAGATGAATGAGTGGGAAAAATCCCAAACACTGAAGAACGGTGGCAATATAAAAACAAATGTATATAGACTGACACAGTACATTTCACCTTGAAACCTAGTATTAAATTCTAATAATCAAAAAAAAAAAAAGTATGATGAGAAACCTAGACAACTTTCAGATGAGAGTTCCTCAAGTTTATGGAAGAAAAGATACAAATATCTGTGAGAGCAGGGTGTTGGATTCAGTGACTGAAATTTTCCATTCTTGTCTTATTTCTGAGGTCATTCGTCCTTAACATCATCATGGAAGGACATAGAATTATTGCAGTGAGTCCAAAGGAGGGTCACCAAGTTGATTAGAAATAAGGGGCACCTCTTCTATGAGGAAAGGGTGAAGGAATTGGGATTGTTCAGCCTGGGAAAGAGAAGGCACCAGCGTGGTTTAATTGTGGCCTTTCTGTACCTGACAGGAAACTACAGAAAACATGGAGAGACACTATTTACAAGGGCATGGAGTGATGGGACAAGGGGGAATGGCTTCAAACTGAAAGAGAGCAGGTTTACGTTAGATATTAGGAAAAACTTTTTCCCTGTGAAGGTGGTGAGGCACTGGAACAGGTTTCCCAGAGAAGCTGTGGATGCCCCATCCCTGGAAATGTCCAAGGCCAGGTTGGATGGGGCTTGGAACGATCTGGTCTAGTGGAAAGTATCCTTCCCCGTGGCAGGGGTTTGGAACAAGATGGTCACTCAGGTCCCTTCCGACCCAGTCTATTCTATGATTCTGTGTATCATACATACATGAAACATACAAATGGAGATGAAGCTATGGTGCAGGCAATACGTATGTCCCTTTCACCAATTTTTCTTTTTCATATTTCAGTCTCACTTTTCTCAAACTACCTGACATTTTTATTTAATCCTCAGTTCCTGGGATGTATATGACATTGCTTTTTCTTTTAGCCAAAGGGCAGGCTCACAAAATCCTAATAAAGATCGTGAGGAAACTGCACTAGTTGAAAAACTGACAGGCAATTTCAAAAAAGAGAACTTTTGGATGTACCTAAAAGGGGATTTTTCACTGAAGATCTACATAGTGGCTAAAAATACTGGTTTTGAGGGTATTTCTGCTCTGGCAGTTACCAGTGGGAGTTTACCCTGGTAAAGGGAAGGGCTGGTGCTTTTGGAAGCACTACGTGAGAAATTCACATTTACGCACCCCTTACATTGCACTGGAGGTGGTGGTGTGATTCACTAGTCATCTTCTGGTCCTCTATTTTTTAGCAGGGAGAAGGAAGCACTGCAACCCATGCATGAAGTTCTGCACACCATGTTTCAGTAGGATTTGAAGCAGCACATTTACAGGGGTTTTGCAGAAACACTGGCATCACCCTCACCTGTGCCTCAATCTGCACTAAGACATGGATCATCTCACTGCTTAGTGATTTCTATAAGCTTTCTGCTTCATGGTACACAGCACCTTGTACGAGGATTAAATTCTGAGAGCAGAGCAGGTGTGTCCCTAAGTTTAGCTGCTCTATTTATAGTGTTTTCCTGTGAGCATAACACTGCAATTGTCACTCACACTGTCTTCCTCCAATTCTGCATGACACCAGGCTGGGGGCATAATAAACATCCTTTTATGAGTATGGCCTTCTTGGTCTTATGAAAATTAATTGCCTAAACAGCATCACATGGAACTAAACAAAAAAAAAAAAAAAAAAGAAAAAAAGAAGATATTATTATGAAGGAAAATTAAAGTTAATGATTACAGCTGCAGGAAACTGAGATAAATTTTAATGTAACAATTGATTTTATTTATTAATTTATTTATTAATTCCTAGTTTAAAGTTACAAATCTACATCAAATTGCATGAGAAAAATTATGTGAAAATTCAACAAGGCAGATTTTCTACATAATATAGTGAAAAAAATTAAGACCACAGGAGAAGTGATTGTTGCATGTCAGAATTGGTTATTAACTTCCAGTTAACTGTCCAGTTAATTGGTAGTGCAAGTTACAAGAGTAGATAGACCAACACAACCATTTGTTTTTTTCTGAAGCTGGTGGAGCACAGACTGTGGTAAATGATTTTGGGCAAAGAACTGCAGCAAGAGACAAGAACCTGCAAATCTTTTTTCAGTTAACGTTTTGTGGACAGGAAACATTAACCGTGATGTGGTTGGTGATACCTATTTGCAAAAGAAATTCTTGTGGACCCCTGGAAGCAACTTGGTCTTTGTGCAACGTTCTTTAGTTGCATCAGACACAGGTGCCAAGAGGAAAAGTCAGCAGAAAGCAGCAGAACTCGAAACAGGAAATCTGGGCACAGGCCACGTCCTGGCCCTCTGAGGAACCTTAACAACACCTCGGCAGTGTGAAAAAAAGTCAGTAAAACTGAAAATCGGGTCTGTTTTTTCAAATTATATTTGCTGCTTAAGGGGAGTGATATTCTGTTGCTTTAGATCGAGGTGATGTTTTGAAGACTTTCTTCACAGCGGAGGTGCAGAAACATAATCTGTTTTAGATAAAATCTTAGATTTTTTAGTACCCCTTTATAAGAGGGAATTAAGAGTGCAGCTAATTTTACTGCAGCTAAATTAAAGAAAATGCAAGACTCTGTCTTTTAAAACAGAGGCTCACTCCATTTTTCCCCCTGTAGTGGTGACATAACATTTACATTTCCACAGATAATGAACTAGATCTTGCCAGCAGACCAGCCCCACAGGGGGCTCATTCCCAAAGGTGAAGTATTGTTTTTCTTTCCATCTGCTCCACATGAAGCTTGAGGTATGCTATTCTTAATGTCTTATGAGGATCCCCATTTCTTGAAAGCAAATTCGCTTTTCATTTTCTTCTTTAAACAAGAAAGGTCTTATTGCTACCTGTCATGGCTTCTTCGCTGTAGTTGCCATTACTGCTTTTAATTGGTAATTCACTAGTTTTGGAGATGAGGTTTTAGAGTTCATAAAACTGCAGGGAGCTCACTTTTAGTCTAAATGGACCTTCTGAGGATATGGGAAGGCTCAACAATGTTACTCACATCTCACAAAAGGCCATGAAAAGCAGTGTTTATTACTCCTAAACAGTTTCACAGCCAACTGCTCCTTCCCATAATTATGTTTATTTCCTATTAGTCCTTAAGTACATTCCAGGAAGGAAATTAAATGCCAAGGAAACATTCAGATTTTTTTTTTGTCAGGGATCTTTCCCAGACCAGTTCCTTTGCCCTCGTCTTCCTAAAGTGTTCGTACAGCTGCCTTAATCTCTGCAAAGGATTAACATAAAAATCCGTATTAAGGGGCAACAGATCTGTCTTTCAATTATGGAAATGGGATCAGTAGGATGCAATTGCAATGCCCTCTTGATTCAGAGGTCTCTTCAAGGGCGGAGCCTCTGGGAAGCTTTTTGTCCATGGCTCTTCCCAGGACGCTGATGCTTGGTGGTGCCTCCCCATGAAATAATCAGCTGGCAGTACCAAAGGTGCTGTACCATGACATGGAAAAGGACTTTTTACAAGGGCATGGAGTGACAGGACAAAGGGGAATGGCTTCAAATTGACAGAGAATATTAGACTAGATATTAGGAAAAAATTCTTTACCGTGAGAATGGTGAGGCACTGGAAGAGGCTGCCCAGAGAAGTTGTGGATGCCCTATCCCTGGAAGTTTTCAGGGCTGGGTTGGATGGAGCTCTGAGCAACCTGGTCTAGTGGAAGGTGTCTACATGGCAGTGGGGTTGTAACCAGCTGGTCTTTAATGTGGCTTCCAACCCAGGCCATTCTATGATTCTGTGTGTCAAAGGGAAGATCCCACTGCCTGATGTGGAGCAGCAAACAGCCAGTGAGTGCAGTGGGTCAGCCACAGAACAGCGAAAAGCAGCTCAGGCAACGGCAGCTCGAGCTGGCAGCACGGTGTGCCTTAGGAGTCTGGGCATGACAAAAAGACATGTTTGCTGGCTGGGCTGGTGGCCGGGGAGGTTATGGATATAGGAGCACTGGGAGAGGAAGGTTGGCTGCTGTTTCTGTTGACTCCTTGGAGTGTTATCACTGGATACACAAGCTCTTACATACTGGGGTATTTTCCTGTGTTTCAAAACACTTCAAGGCACACCTGAGTCCCTACAGCCTTTTCTGGGCTTCAGTAGCCTGCCTCCAGTCCTAAAGAAATCCAGGGACAGTTCAAGGCTTTTCCTGATGTTTCTTCCCTGATCATCCTACCCTTTGTACTTTAGGCCCTCTGTTAGGCTCGGACATGACCCCTGTGGTCCAGGGTATATAACCAAATGTGAAAAACCAGAGCTACAGAATCACAGAATACCCTAAGTTGTAAGGAACTCACGAGGATCGTTTAGTCCAAATTCTGGCCCTGCACTAGTCCATTCAGAAGAGCCACCAGTGCCTGAGAGCATTGTCTAAAAACTTCTTGAACTCTGTCAGGCTTGATGCTGTGACCATTTCCCTTGGGAGCCTGTTCCAGTGCCCAACTACCCTCTGGGTGAAAAACCTTTTTTCTAATATCCAACCTAAACCTCCCCTAACACAACTTTGTGCCGTTCCTTTGGGGCCTGTCACTGGTCACCACAGAGCAGAGATCAGTGCCTGCCCCTCCTCTTCCCCTCACAAAGAAGTTGTAACTGCAGTGAGGTCTCCACTCAGTCTCCTCTTCTCCAGGCTGGACACACCAAGCGACCTCAGCAGCTCCTCATACGGATCTAGGAGGTGAGTCTGAGTGGAGTGAGTGCAGGTGGTCCAGTAAGTTCTGCAGTTCCCGGGGAAGCCTCTGATGTTGTGTGGCACCTCTTTGAAAGCAAGGAGCAGCACCTGCCGGTGAAACAGAGGAGCATGGCTGACTGGGCAACCTGCAAATACTAAATGTAAGGAAATGTGGGAAGAAGGGCTGTAGTGGCTTTTCTTGCTGCTCTGTCTCGTTTCCTCTGCTCTGCCTCTGAGATCTCTGCTAGACATTGCTTTCTGTTTTGTACTCAGGCTGGCTTCCTAGTTGTGCCGGCCTTTTAAATGTTCCCCCCCCCCCGTTCCCGCGCAGACATTCACGTCAAAAATGAAAGATATATATAGAATTATAGTAAAGAAAACAAGCAATTCACAAAGGAAACTACTTCCCTTTCTCCACATTACCTTGTTTTCTGAAGACAAGAGCTTTCAGTGACTGAACAGCAGTGTAGTAGTTTGGTAAAAACACAGTTACTGTGTCCACAGCCACAGGATTTGCAGGGATTTTGCAAGACCTCGGGATGAAGCTTTGTCAGGGTTTGTTTAAATTTGTCTTGGCCTGCCTGGAGCTTTGTCTTTACATGTTCTAAACGCAGCAGCAATCTTTCTAATGACCAGGCGGCTATGCCCATGCTGTTCCTTATCGGTTATCTTTGTATGGTATGACGGTAATTTTATTTAAAGCAGTTACTCTGTAGAGAACAAGATATTTAAGAGTAACACAAAGAAACGGTGCAGGGAAACACAGCACTGGTACGACAGTAGAGGCCCTGAGAAGTGGAGAACAGGGTGCTGCTTAGAAGTGCACAGGCACTGGCACTGCTGGTCAGAGCTGGAGACCCCATGGCTGTGCACATCTCACTCACCGTTAATTACAGAAATACAGACCTGGAGCTGAACTAAACTGGCTTTACATAACAATAAATACAAAGGAAAAACTATGTAAAGCACAGCATACATAGTAATTGAAATGTATCATGAACTGCAGACCAGTGAAGAAAAAGCCAGTTTGAAAGTGTTAGCAAACATATAAAAATGACCCTAAGCAGATTCTAAAGAGAGGAAGGACGCCATCAACATCCAACTCCTCCTGACAAACGAGTCAGGATGCTGATGACTCACTACACCCCTCCACCCAGACTGTAACCACTGACTTTGTGAATCAGAGGGGCAGTGGCAGGGTAGCATAACACCAGGGAAAAAAAAAAAAAGGTAGTTATTAAAAGTGCATGCATAGCATTTTTAACTGTATTACATTATTATTATTATCATCATCAAGTGACTACTAACTGAGACCAAAAGGAAGAATAGTGTTGAAGTCTCAAATACATGATACCCTACTCGCTTGGTGAACACCAGTGCTCAAGCAGAAGGGAGACCTTTATTCTTCCACTGAGGAAAATACAAGAGAACAGAGCTGTTATCTGTTTCTTTTGCCAGCAATTAGTGCACTGCTGCAGCTCACATGGACGGCCACAGGGAACTGGAAAGAAATGGGAGAGACACTGGGGTTGTAATACTAAGAAGAGATAATTTAAAGGAAGAAGACACGTTTGTGTAGGAAACCTGGTTTAAAAGTTCTGTTGGTCATGGAAGCACTATTGTCATGACACTTTCAGATATTACCTTACGTCACATTAAGTCATTTAACATCAGAAAAATTTTCTGTCATTTCAGTGAAATTTTGGCTCAGGCCCTGGGTTTGCAGGAAGCTCAAAGATGCTTTTGTTTACCACATCAACTATATGGATTTTATTGCTGTTTTTTCTTCATAAAAAAGATTTTTAAATATAACAGAGTCATTGACTTGTATCCTTTGATTTCGGTGACTTCATTCGCATGCCATAATATTATTTAGGATTAATTTTTTAAGCAGTCTGATGATGAGGGGAGGTCATTTCTGTAGGAATTCTGAAAGTACATTTCAGCAAGGACACTACAGAAAAGAATATCCTTTGAAGTGCAGCTGAATGCCCCAATTACTATAATTTTTGTAATTACTTTTTTTTTCTCTTTTGAAATTGAAGTAGACTAATTGCAATTTCTCCTCACTGAAACAGTGGGAAGAGAAAAATTTCACATTGGGAATTAATGCTCTTCATACAGCCGCAGCATGATCCCATAGCCCGAAAGTCTGAGGACAGGAATTTGCTCTGGCATTGGAAATACCACTAGAAGCGTTTGCAATATTATGCCTATGCGGAAAAGAAAGCCACTTATAGGGCATTTATGTCTCAGTGCCAAAGAGAAGCCTTCTGCAGGGCTGTAGAAGTAGCCCTTTAATCTCCTGCAAGGACAAGATAATGAGCCCTGTCTACCCAATGAGTTCAACAGCAACAGCTCTAGGCCCAGAGTCCCTTGGCAGAGAGAGATACTAAACTGATTTCTGTACTTAGGTCAAATAGCCTCATTTGATTCCAGTGGGGATAATTTTTCATTCAAGCAAAGATCTTGGCTTGAATGCAAATGTTCCTTCATAAGCATTCGATGAATGAAAGCACAACGATGCATACACAGCCTTCGTTAGTTTATTACTGATCATCTGGCTGAAGATACGGGAATTTCTGTTGACTTGTTCTCATACAAGGATGTCACCATTGCAAAAATGATGCAGATGCAAGCAGAGCTTGATCCAAACTATCCACAGAATTATTTTGGACTGTGTAGTACATTCAGAGCATTACCCCTTTTTGGGCTGAACATTGCTCACTTTCTGTTGGCATAACTAAGTTACATTTCGGCCTTTCAGGTACATTATTTCTGCACCGTGAGTTACCATTCAGTGTATTGCAGCTGTGATTAGTCTGGAGAGAAATGCAAGACCTCTGTAAAAAGGATTAACTATTGTATACCTGATATTAACTATTGTATTGTATACCTGACAGCAAAACCAAAGTGGCCTTTCTCCAGTATCAGATCTCATAAGAAGGGATGTGTTGCAGCATCAAGGAATGGCCAAGAGCTGTGAAAAAGCTACATGCTAAGGGACAACTTGTCTGTGCCCAATATGCTTAAAAAAAGAATGATAAATCTCTTTTTGTTTTAGATCCATTCCAAATGTCCTGGTGAGAATGCACTTTTGCCAAGAATATATTGGGCAAGATTTATAAGGAGAAGGATTACATTAGACCTGGAGAGCTTTTGGGTCTGTGATTTAGGCTTTTCTTTTTTTTCCTTAGCTGTATCAGTACATCTAATAAAACCTGTCTTTTTCTTTGTATTATTGTTGTTGTTGTTGTTGTTGTTACTGTTGTTTTTATTACTATTTGGACCAAGTTAAAACCTAGAAACATAGAAGTGCATCTGATTGTATAACAGGTAGTAGTGCAACTTGTAATCTTAAGAGCACCTGGTCTCCTCCAGAAAAATCAGGTTTTCCTTTTCTTTTTGCTTTGGACTCAGGGGGACCACGTGGTGCTCAGCACAGGGGCTGGTGAGCACCGTTCTGTTTGTGCCCCAGGGGGCTGGGTTGTAAAAGTGGGTTTTGTGGGCTAAAATCAATTTTCCTTTGTATCAGTGTATTTATTGTAATCTTTTTATTAAATTGTAGTTCTGACTTCTAAACTCTTTTGAGTTGGGTTCATTTCTCCTGCCGGTTTACTTTTAAACCAGCACAACCTCTTACCTCTTGCAAACCACTTGACAATCAGATCGGTTCAGAAGAGAGGACCCTTACTGCCTCTCCTTGAAAAGGCTTCAATTTGCAGGAAATTAGAACAAATGCAGGCAATTATAACAAATGTGTTTGTCCCAATAGAAAGGGACAGTTTGGTATCAGACTACTTTCCTGCATGGAAGAAAATACCTGAATTTCTGTCCTTCAATACTCTGTGTGATACCTGTTTGATATAAACCAGATAAATTATAAATGAAACTGTGCCTGAACTAATGTGGTGTTTATGCTGTAAGGTTGTCACTTTACATTTGGCAGCTGAGGGAAGAAGAGAAAAACCACATCACAGAATTACAGAATTGTTGGGGTAGGAAGGCACTTCTAGAGATCATCCAGTCCAACCTCCCTGCCAAGGCAGGGTCGCCTGGAGCAGGTGACACAGGGACACATCCAGGTGGATATGGAATGGCTCCAGAGAAGGAGACTCCACGCCCTCCCTGGGCACAGCGCTCTGCCACCCTCAGTGTATAGAAGTTCTTCCTTATGTTGAGGTGAAACTTCTTGTATTTTAGTTTATGGCCATTGCTCCATGTCACTGGGCACCACTGAAGGGGGTCTGGAATCACCCTCTTGGCACCCACATTTGAGATATTTATGTGCATTGATGAGATGCTCTCTCAGTATTCTTTTCACCAGATTAAAAGGCCCAGCTCCTGCAGTCTCTGCTCCTAAGAGAGATGCTGCAGACCCCTCATCATCTCTGTGGCCTCCTCTGGTATGGCTTAGGCACCTTTGGAATTAGGTACCCTGGTGCTTCAAAAGACTATTGAGCAGAGAATGTAGATTTTATTTATATGTAATATTTCTCTTAAGTGTCAATGTACCTACTTGTATCATCTCTTGAACCATGGTTGTTGTTCCAGTTTCTTCAGCATCCTCAGCTGAAGTTTCAATTCTGGCTCAACTGAATTGCAAAATTCACTTGGTTTTAATAGGGCTGAGAATTTATCTCTGAAGCAGAAAGAATGAGGACTAGAGAGTAAGAAAGAATGGCCATCAGTTTGAGGAACAAGAATAAGTGCAGCAGTGAAGACAGACTAGGCCTTTTCATCTTTCAGAACAGTTAAATTATAACATTTTATTGTCATCTATAATTTAGTTCTATGTATAGTACCACGGGCTTTATAATTTCTGCTAAAGCCACCCCAAGTATTCTTCTGACTTCTAGTTGCATTTTCAGAATCCAAACAAAAGTAGCAAATGAAATATTCAAAACAAAAACTATGGAGAATTACAGCAAACTTGACCAAGATAATCAAATAATGATTTTTTTTTTTTTTTCAGGGAGAGAATGAGTAGGTCAGATGCTTTACACTGTACAGCAAATGTGAGAAGGCTGTACAAAGGCATAATGTATAGTTAAGAACGGCATATAGGATATACAAAGGATATAGAAACTTCTCCCCTAAACCAAAACATAATAGTTAAAAATTATCAGGCTGATTACACACACACACACACACACACACACACACACACACACACACGCACGCACACAATGTTGTTATATGGAACTCTTTGCCAAAAGATGTAACTGTGCAGGCATTTATTCTCATTTAAAAATAAGAGAACAAAACAAACAAAGAGATCCATGAGTTGCATTAAAGGAGATTAAAAGAACAAGCAAACCTGAAACTCCTTCTGTGCCTGAGACATAAGGACTTGTACACAAATAGTCATGCACAAGTGGTCTCTGACTGCTTGACAGTCAGAAGAAGCCCTTGCTGAGGAGGCTACTGATGTCTGACCATTATGGAGACCCCTCGGAGGCCTCCAGTGCCAGGTAGTGCCAGGGACAGGCTGTTGGGCTGGATGGACCCCATGGCTGATGTGTTATGGCAGCTCCTGCACACTTGGAGCCAAGCACTGACACTATGATGTGAAAGGCCCATGGGGACATTAGTTGGCTGTTTTGACAAAAGTCCCAGCTTTTAGCTATGTCAGAGCGTGTGCTTGAGAACTGGATAAACAATGTTTGACATCCTTGAGGGCTCATTAAAAGGGCTCAGTGGTTTTTGAGTTAAGCTTTTTGTGTTTCCCACTGACAGTGCGGCTTCAAATGCTGCTGTCTAAACTGAGAAATGTCAATCCAAGCATAGAAAATATGTGCTCCCTTGTTGCTTGGCAGTGATTTGGAGATCCAGGCAAAATCACTACCCATCAGAAAAAAAATAAAATACAGTTTAACATGTCTGTTGCTGCTTTTCTTCTAAAGTACAGGCAAACTTCTTAAGGATCATGTTATCTATTAGTTTGGGTGTAAGATCCTAGAAAAGAGAAATCAAACACCACAAGATGATGAAACCCAGAAGTGAATAAGGTAGTTGTTAGATGCAAAACATCCAGCAATCCTTGCCAGAGTGAAATTTCTGCGCCAACATTGGTAAAATTAATTATGAGCAGTGTTCATGTTCTTACGAAATAAATTGTGCCCCTTCAGTGCCTGTATTCCAATATAGTATAAATAACAAGGGAAACTGAGGTGATCACAGAATCCCTGAATCAATTAGGTTGGGAAAAACCTCTGAGGTCATTGAGCCCAACATTTCACCAATCTCTGCCTTGTCAATTAGACCATGGCCCTGAGTGCCATGTCCTGAACACCTCCAGGGATAGATACTCCACCACTTCCCTGGGCAACCTGTTGCATTGCTTAACCACCCTGTCCATGAAGAAATTCTTCCTGATGTCCTCTTCTGGCACAGCTTTAGGCCATATCTTCTTGTCCTGTAACTTGTTGCCTGGGAGAAGAGGTCTGATCACCCCCCTGGCAACAACCTTCTTTCAGAGCTGTAGAGAGTGATAAAGTCTCCCTCGAGCCTCCTTTTATCCAGGATAAACACCCCCAGCTCCCTCAGCTGCTCCTCATGACATACTCTCTAGACCCTTCTCCAGCTCCGTTGCCATTCTCTGGACATGCTCCAGCACCTCAGTGTCCTTCTTGATGTGATGCTGCTGCACACCACAGCTTTTATTCTGAGGGGTTCCCAAAGCTAAATCTTATCACTTAATATTTCAGCAAAACTGATCTTGAATGCTAGAAGGATCAGAAGATGTTTTGCCATCAAAAGGAGATGTGCAGAGTGAGGAATGGGCATATTACTTCAACAAAAACAAAGTACACAGGCGTCATATTGTCCTGTAGGATGGGCTCAGGCACCACATATTAAGTGATTCACCGTGAGAATAAACAATATCATTTTGTGTCAGAACCCTTCTACCAAGTCTGTGCCTTCAGCCCAAGCTGAAAGCCAAATCACAGCTTTCTACTCTGTACAGAGAAGTTCATGAAGAGACGGAAATGTTTTCCATATATCTGAGTGCAGGTGATGAGACAGTTCAAAGTGTAGCTGAACTATTAAGGGACTAGACTCATATGGACACCCTTGGTCACCCAGTATTTGGGAATACACGCTGAGGTCTCTTCTGTGTTGTTCACACTCCAGAATAGAAGTGGTCAGGGCTTTAAAACACATTATATGAAAGAACGACCTATAAGAAACAAACAAACGAACAAAGTCCCTCCTGTTCAAGCAAATGAATCAATACAGTTTGTGACTTTTCTGAAGCTCAGCAACAAAACAGAAAAGCAGATTTTTAAAGAGGTATAGCAAGTGCAGCTCGGTTTCTATCCCCCTGCTTTGAGGAGGGATCTCATTTCCATTGCAATTCACAGAATGTTTGGATAATATGGAAGACCACATAAGCTATAGCCCTTTCTAACTGGTGTACTTATTGACTGAATAAGTGATTTGATACCACTCTGAAATATGTATGTTGTGAATTTCAGTTCTGAAAAACCATCATTGTTCCTTTAAGTTTGTCTTAAGTTACTTTGCCTCAACTTACTGAGAAAAATGAGAGACACCAATTGTAAGAAACTGAGCTAGACTGAGCAATGTCTTGACTGAGCTATAGCATGATCTGTAATTTCTGATTTACCAGAATCAGTAAAGCAAATATTTCTTTATTAAAAATACCACATAAACCCGAAGTAAGTAGATGGAAATAAAAATTATAGTCTAAGCCATTTGCAGAATCCCCTGTCAGTCCAATTTTCCTTAAAAAGCATGTATGTGTAACTGAGGATGTTTTATAATCCTGAGTGGATTAAATCTTTTATCTCAGTGTGCCATAATGTCTCAGGTTTTTTTTTTTTTCTTTATGTTATTACAACAGCATGAATAAGAATTTTTAAAGCACATATATTAAAATAAGCCTGTGCATTGATGGTCATGGGATCTCTCAGACTTTTCAAAGTAGAATTAACTGAATACCGGTGAAAATCATCTAGACTGGATATTTTTAGGAATTTAATATAATTGTATTTTTTATTGGACAGGAGACTTTTCAATGATTGAAGCCTTCTTTAAGGAACATTTTAATCTTTCTTCCATTTTTAAATTGGTTCTCCAGAAAGTATTTAATGATCAATTTGAACAGACTGAGCTAAGGAATTTTTAATTCTCAGAAAGTTTTCAATGATCCATTTTGTGGTACCTGATGAAATGCCATGTGAAAGGCAGGCCTGGGTTCCTGTGCTTCTCTCAGCCTTTATGGTCTAAGTGTGGGATGATCTTAACTGCCTTGTTTTCCTCTCCTTTCTTCTTAAAACATCATACAAGAAAGGCTCAGAATATCTATTCTATATGGAAGGCTGACTCCAAGAACTCAAACTAAGAGGTACTTGAGAACAAACTGTTGGACCAAGATAGAATGAAATATTTCAACATTTTAAAATTCAGTTTTATCATTTCAGGAAAAAAAAAAATTACACTTTGATTCCACATGATGTTTTTGGATGAAAAGAAGACTTTTTAGAGAAATTTACCTTGCAATGTATAATGGAAATGTGACTAGCTCACTGCAATAGCCCAAGTACATAAAATATGGGATTTTAAACTTCTTGCTGCCCTCCTGTGGGCGACATGAACAATTACTTCAGCAACAACTTGTGGAAAAAACAAAGCAGGGAAATAACTGACTTAGTAAGAAGGTAAATTCCACCTAAATTAATAAGATTGCTTCTCCTGGGGCCTAAATGTGAATTGCACTCCTCAAGAACACTGCTGGAATCAGGCAAACTAGATTTAATCTCTGTCACACTTTTCTGTTTAATGTGGGCAACTGTTGGCTGTGAAGATAAAATTAATAAAGTGTATTAAAATCCTTAGAAGAATGTCACACAGAGGGTAAAACATTTTTATGGAGCACGTTGATGTTTGTGGTCAACCAACATGTTCTAGGACAATAAAAAAAGTGGTACTTAAGCCAAACAGCCCCTTAAACTGCTACCATACAGAATAGGGCTGCCATACAGGATGTTGAATAATTTCTAGTTCTCCTTTTCTGTCACCATAGAGGAGGATGGATGGGTAGATTAGAAAAGTGGCTTGAACCTTAAACCCAGGGAATTCCTGGATTTAGAGCTCCTGACAAATTGCTTTGTCACAAAAAGGTGAAGAGAAATGACGTAAGAAGTTACGTCTAAAATTAACTACAGAGGAAAAAAAAACCAAGAAGCAAAACCGAAACAGAAAGAAGGTTTTTACCACAGACAACTAACCTGACTGTGAAAAATACCAGCTGCTTTTTCTTTCTATCTGTTAACCACTTAAATCCCCTTTCCTACGACAACTTGAGTTCTACATTTGTTTTTTCCAGTCCAAAAAGTCTTGAGAGGCAGCGTGGCTCGTTACACCATTGAGTAAAGAGACAGGACCTTTGCACCGTGGCGGGAGCTGCCGGAGAATCTCACATCGCAATTCTGGAACAGCATCTATGAAGCACAGTAAAGTCCTTCAAAACAGACTTGACTCAGAGAAATTAGTTTTAATTTGTTGCCAAATCCAAGGCCAAAGTAGGATACTGAGAAACAGTTAAAAAAACTCCCCAAACTTAAAAACCTTCCCCTCCAACCCCTCCCTTCTTCCCAGGATTAACTTCACTCCAGATTTCCCCACCTTCTCTGCCTGAGTGGTGCAGGGGGATGGGAAATGGGAGTTGCAGTCACCTCATCCCATGTGATCTCTGCTGCTCCTTCCTCCTCACAGTCTTCCCCTGCTCCAGCACAGGGTCCCTCCCATGGGACACAGTTCTCCACAAGCTTCTCCAGCGTTTGTCCTTCCCATGGGCTCCAGTTTTTCATGAACTGCTCCAGTGTGGGTCTCTTCTATGGGCTGCAGTCCTTCAGGAACAGACTGCTCCAGGTGGGTCCCCTGTGGGGTCACAAGTCTTGCCAGAAAAAAACCGAACGAAAAAACTAGTCAAAATTAACTCAGTAATTAAATAGTCACTTGAGTTTAATTAATCCATTGTTTAGCATCTAATCTGATCAATACTTCTTCAACCAAATCAATAGCAAGTTTCCTCCTTCATTTAATTAATTTTGATCCCTTTAAAAGCATGCAGGTCATGTTCATTGAGTACTGAATCATAATAACATTATTATTTTATTAATAAAATTACAGTGATGAAAGTCAAAAGGAAAAATGAAGTAGAACTTAAATCCACAATAATAACTCCTGAATCCTGCAATATTCAAGCAATTTTGTTGACTCTTAGTCCTCTTCCATGCTTTGCAAGATGTGCTCTGCCCTCTGCTGATTATAGGGATAAGAAGGCTAGTTACTTATTTAATTCCAGTAAAAAAACAGATTGCATTTAAGTGGTTTTTTGGTACTATGGCAACTCACTTCTGTTAATTTAAATTAATGTAAAGGATTCACTCAGTTTACTCAGTGAACAGAATAATTTAAGAGATACTTACCATTATGTATTAATGACCAATGAAATTTAATACTACTTATTATTTCTTCCTCAGCAGTGCTCAGGAGCACCGTGTTCCTAGCAGGACATATTCCTGCTCCCAGATTTTGCAGTTTACACAGAAGGAATGCATTTCTTGCAAATTCACACCATTGGTACCTATGTAAGTGACCTTAATTATGCTGAGAATTTCACAGTCTCTAATACCTTTATATTGCAGTATCCATGTGAACTGAGGAAACTTTATTGTTTCACACCCATAAAGAGAGATGTGGAATGGATTGATTTATCAGACAGGCGCCTACTAAGAGTGAGACTGTACAGCTTTCTTTTTAGTCCAGTTGTGACTGATTAATTCTGCTCTTTTTGCAGATTCTTTGGTCCTTCTGTTTTTATCAATTGGTTCACTTCCTCAAGGCATCTCAGCTGTAAAATGCCAGATGGGTTCTCAAATATATGAACATACGTGGAGCTCCTGTGTCCAGTTCATCAAGAGTGTGGCAGTGGTTTCTTTGCATGAAGTTAAAAACCAAGGTGGGCTTGGAACAAACTGGTTGCTTATCCAGACAACTTTGGCCTAGAAACATCTCAAACCTGAGATTTTCTTGCTCTGTTTCCAGGGAAACTGTATGTTGGCCAGGCCAAGGAAAGCTTCCTGTACTAATTCAGACCTGCTATTTCTCCAGGACAGGAAATGCAAGTATATTAAAAAAAACCCCAAACCTGAAAGAAAACTTTTTTGTTTCCACAAATGTTGCATTATGATTCTTATCGTAACTGAAGTAATTCAAATATTAGAGAGATAAAGGTGTCGAAGTTCCCAGAGTTAGAATAAGATTAAATATTTTGGGATGAGATGTCTGCACTACAATCAGTTTCTGGTATCTTTATAGGTCAGGTGCTTACAGAAAATCTGGGCATTTCTGCTCCTTTGAACAAAACTTGCAGAAAGATGCAACATCAGGCTGGATCAATGGGCCAAGGCCATTGAATGAGGTTTAACAAGGCCAAGTGTCACATTCTTCACTTAGGTCAAAACAACCCCTGCAGTGCTACAGGATGGGGAAAGAGTGGCTGGAAAGATGCCTGGTGGAAAAGGTCCTTGGGGTGCTGGTCAAGAGCAGCTGAACGTGGTCCAGCATGTGCCCGGGTAGGCAAGAAGGACAATGGCATCCTGGCTTGGATCACCAATAGTGTGGGCAGCAGGACCAGGTCACTGACTGTCCCCCTGTACTTGGCACTGGTGAGACCACACCTCAAATCCTGTGTCCATCTCTGGGCCCCTCATTGCAAGAAAAACATTGAGGGGCCAAAGTGAGTCCAGAGCAGGACAGTGGAGCTGCTGAAGGGTCTGGAGCACAAGTCTGATGAGGAGCAGCCAAGGGAGCTGGGGAGGCTCAGCTTCAAGAAAAGAGGGCTGAAGGTAGACCTCCTTGTTCTCTACAACCACCTGAATGGATGGTGTTTCAAGGTGGGGGTTGACCTCTTCTCCCAGGTGACAAGTGACAGGATGAGAGGAAATGGCCTCAACTTGCACAAAGGAGCGTTTAGAATGGATATGAGGAATGTTTTCTTCAACCAAAGGATTGTCAAGCACTGGAACAGGCTGCCCAGGGAAGTGGTGGAGTCACCATCCTTGGAGGTATTTAAAAGTCATGGAGACCTCTCTTCTTCCCTCTTGACTCTCCTGTCTTTCATGCAAGACGTGAGAGAGTGAAGTTCATTGTAGTTTTAAGAAGTTTGTACTCATGTAGATGTGGCACTCAGGGACATGGTTTAGTGGTGAACTTGGCAGTGTTATGTTAATGACTGAATTTGATGGCCTTAAGGTTTTTTTTCAACCTAAACCATTTTACCATTTTAAAAGATGCTGTTAGTAAGAGGTGTGAAAGCAAAATGCATAGCTTTTTCTTATCAGTGACATAAGAGACATTGAACATTTCTGAGACAGGAACACAATTAAACCACAATTTGGTGTGTTTTTTTTTTTGTTTGTTTGTTTTTCATAACGAACCCACCTCTTTTATACAGATGATGTTACGCACAGGACAGACACAACAGAGCAGAGAACACTTTCCAAGACTGGATATGCTTTGCGTGGAAAGCTTCAGCATGAAAATCTCCCTCCCTGCGTGTTTTTTCCCGGGACTTCGAGTCCCGAGGGACCCGTCCCGCCCCATCCCATCCCATCCCATCTCGCCCCATCTTGCCCCATCCCATCCCATCTCGCCCCATCTTGCCCCATCCCATCCCATCTCGCCCCATCTTGCCCCATCCCATCCCATCTCGCCCCATCTTGCCCCATCCCATCCCATCTCGCCCCATCTTGCCCCATCCCATCCCATCTCGCCCCATCTTGCCCCATCCCATCCCATCTCGCCCCATCTTGCCCCATCCCATCCCATCTCGCCCCATCTTGCCCCATCCCATCCCATCTCGCCCCATCTTGCCCCATCCCATCCCATCTCGCCCCATCCCATCCCATCCCCGTGGCTGTCCCGCCGCCGGCAGCGGGAGCTGCTCCCGCAGGAGGGCAGCAGGACACCGCGTTTGGCGGCGGCTCCGGCGCCCGCCTCCAGGGGCGAAAAGGCTCCCAAGCATTTGGGAAGTCTGGCGGCTTTGGGGGTATTCCAGCTTTTCTGTAAATCCTGCCGGGTGTGATAGCTTTGCGTGCGGAGCGGCAGCGCAGCGTGTGCATGTGACAGTCCTGGTTAGTGATGGGCTCTGTGGATATGAATTGATTTGGCTCTATTTGTATCTGTAATTTGGCCCTGTTTGTATATAGGGGTTCTTGCAAATAAAGCCTAAACTTTTCTGGAAAATCTGCTGCTTACAGGGCGGTTTTAAAAGGACTTTGAGGGAAACTCTTCTATGTTCTAATTGTAACTGCAATATTGTTGCAATTAAAAGGAATAACAAATTCAAGAGTGTGTTAAACCTTGCGCTTCAGCAATGAAACTAATAATGAATCAGCAGAAAGTGTGATGATATACATATGAGGTGATGATATGCATGTAAGGTCACGAGAATCGACCTACATGTGATTCTTGCATTCCTTCAAAATGCCTGATACTGATGACTGTCAGGAGTTGGATTCTTGATCAGACAGATGTGAGATCTGATTCACTGGGGCAAATTCAGCACTCCCATTCCCAGGCCCATTTTATAAACTGGTTGACGATGTTGCTGTATCTTACAGAAGTGAAACAGCCCATAGGGGTGAGGCTGAATCAGCCTGGGGTTTCTAGACGGTGTTACACCTGTGCCAGTTAAAAGAAGGACATCCCTAGACTATGGGTCATATTCCAAGGTGCTGAGATTGTTTCTGCCAGTTTTATTCTATTCATATTCACTTTCTCGTCTTTGCAATACCAGATCATCCTTACTGGAATTATAGTAATTTCCAGCAGTAAAATACTGGGCTTTGAAACAAAAATATTTGAAACAAAAATCCTATTTGAAAAATTATCCAGAATTCCTCCCTCCACCACTTTTTTTTTTTTTCTTTTTTTTCTTTTTCTTTAAGGTCACATACACTGGAGTATATTTCATGTTATTGCCACATTTGATATGTTTACCCGGAAAAATTCTTGAGCTTTTCCAGCAAGAACATTGAACATGACGTTCCCGGCTGCTCCTTCATTCTGTCTCTCATGCTGGAAATTAGCTACAGACCCTGACTTTAGCTCTTCAGATAAACTTCTCAGTAGTATTAACATATCTAACTAAACCAAATTTAAATACTTTATTTGCACGATGTTCTCAATAGGAATTGAGTCCCTAACTGCCTTTCAGGATCTAGCTTCTAAGGTGTATCTGCACAGAATTTAAGAGCTGTGCACAGATCATCAAACGCGTAATGATCAAGCTAATCTTGAAACAGGAAACAATCTAGCTGGGTTCATTAGACTTAATACTTGCCCTAATGGATGAATTAAATAGCTTACAAGCCGGGCTGATACATCTGGCTGGCTTTGTGTGGGGCACACCGTGGGGGGGTACAGTTGCAGGTAAATACCACCTCAGAGTTCCGATGCCTTCTCTCTGTGCTCCATTGCATTATGTGAATGGATCCTTAGTTCCAAGTTTGAGGGTCCTGATTTTAACCTCTTTGCTTTACAATTTAACTCCCACTTGTGATAAAAATATCAGTCATTACAGCACTGTTGTCTTTCGTTCATTACAAATCAGCCTTCCTAGGTAGGTAATTGGACATCATCTAGTGGAATCAGTCAGATGAGGCATGTCTGAAAGAGAAAGGACTTGCCTTCTCATCCCATGTCCCTGCCTCCTCCAGGCTCCTTTCTTTTGTCAGACATCTCCCTTCAGTGTGTAAAGGGTGGGTTAAGGAAGACAGAGACAGTGTTGTCTCAGAAGTGCATGCTGGAAGGAGGAGAGGCGGTGGTCACAAGCTACAAGGGAAGAAATTCTAAAGGGCGCAGCAGTCAGTGGGAGGAACAGATTGCCTACATGAGATATGGGAGGACGAATGGTATCTAGTTTGGTCTAAATTTATAACTTAAGGGGCAGGAAATACCTGATCTCACATGAATTACAAACTCACAGAATCATTTAATTTGGAAAAGACCTCCAACATCATCCACTCCAGCCTTTGACCAATCTCCACCCCATCAACTAAGTGACATGTCTGATTGTTTCTTGAGCACCTCCAGGGATGGTGACTCCAACACCTCCCTGGACTGTCTGTTCCAGTGCTTGACAACCCTTTCCATGAAGAAATTCTTCCTGATGTCCAACCTGAACCTTTCCTGGTGCAGCTTGAGGCTGTGTCCTCCTGTCCTGTCGCTGGGAGAAGAGGCCAACCCCCACCCGGCTACAACCTCCTGTCAGGTAGTAGTAGACCTACCAGAGGTAGTCGTGAAGCCTCATAGTATGCCAAACTTACACAAGTATTTTGAATAAACTTGAATCATTAGGGTGAGTTTATACTGGATCAGAGTTTCGTATGTTATTGAGCTGTTTATAATGCAGAATAAAGAATGTTTAAGTGAGAGGTACTGTGTTCTTGCTGCTTCTTTATTGATGCCACACCCACTCAGGGCAGCTTATCATGATGGAAGAATCTACAAAAGCCTTGGTTAGAGAACCAATTGCACATTGTAACAGATGCCTTTGAGACCTGTGTTCTTAGTTAAAGTAGGAACGGCAGAAGTTTTGGTCATCTGCCCAGAACTTATGTTTTACTATGTTTTCACACAGGCTTTGCATGTATTATTTGATTTTTAATTGGACAGGCACCTGATTCTCAGGTCTCCAAGCCAGATTTATTTATGCTTATGCATATTATTAATTCATCCTTCAAACCAATCTATTAAAATTAGTATTTTTTTTTGACAACATGAAAAAGAATGAAACTGGGGGAGGAAATCTATGTAAGGAAGAGACATTTCATACATGGCACTGGGGCAAAGCTGGCATCATAATGAGTTGCGATTTGGAGTTTTGTTATGTGAAAATAAATGTTATTGACCTGCCATATAGTCTTCATTTTTCTTGCCCTTTCTTTGCTGTGTTTTGGTTTTAATAGGAAAGCCTAATTTTTCTGCACTTGTTGCCAAATTCTTACTCCCTTATGATCAGAAAAGTAATATCTTAAAAGCCTATTCGTGTCTGAGTTAATGCAAGTTTAAGAAACTGCATATAAACCTGTTTGTGATTTTATATAAATGGATAGCACTGCTAAATAAATAGCAGTGGGGGAGGGCGTCCTTGGGATTCATATTCTGCCGATTAACAGTGTAAAGGATTCCTGGGAAGGAGATGCCAGAAAACATTCCGCTGGGCCCCTGCGTGGCAGATTCCGAGGTGTAACTGAGCAGCAAGACCAAAGGAGCTGCAAATGAAGCGCTGAGCCCCCTCCCTCCCTCCATCCCTCCCTCTCCACCCACCCACCCACCTGCCAGGGGCTGTGCTGAGGTGCTGATTGACTGTGAGCCTCCTGCCTGACCTGTGGGCACCAGAGAGGGGGGATGTACAACACAGATGGATTTTGGGTTTCATTCAGCCATCTTATTGTCTTGTGACTTACGAGGGAGCATCATCATTTTTAATCTAAGGGAAAAATCCTCTCGCATCTGCTAAGGCATTTTGTCATACGAATGAGAAAAGACAAGTCTTTTCTTAGTGGTAGCATGAAATCGCTTCCCCAGATTCCCTCTGGCATTAAAAAGAGCTTTGTGCTACAAACACCATCACATCAGACTTGGCATCGGGGAAATTCTGTAAGTAATGAAGGAAGATTTGGTCAAAAAAGGGTCACTTTTACCCCAAAGCATAGTTTTCTTGATATTCTTTCTACTTTTAGTTAGCAGAAAATAGGGAAAGGATAATCTTTTTCTGTGAGATAAAGATAAATAAAGAGACCTCAGCCTACTCAGAACTGTAAAAAGAACAGCAGGATATTTAAAAAATGCAAATCCATTTAATATTCAATATTCATCAAGTGAACACTCTGTGATACCTTTAAAGATGTTCATATTGCTCATGCTAGATTATAGAAACACTGATCCTTCAGAACAGTGCTCAGATGTTTCAAAAGATTCAGTTGTCAGCTATTTAAATGATTCTCCAAAAACATACACCCCAGAAAGAAAAAAATTTGCCAATACAAGACATGCTGAGTAACAGTCTACATGTTAATTTTTGTCTAGGACCAGTGTACCTCTATGCAAATCACATTTTCACCTCAAATTTGATAATTTTTTGTCAAATATTGGTGAGTACTATGCTCTTATTTCAGCGGGATTATTTTAATCATTGCTTGCAGCATGTTTTTCACGGTGTAATTTACATACATGGTTTATCTGCAAACATTTTAAGATTTCAGGTTAGACTTTCAAATAACAGAATCATAAAATCATAGAACGGCCCAGGTGGGAAGGGATCTAAAAGTTATTCTGATCCAACCTTTCATGGGAAAGGGTGTCTACACGAGATTATTTAGCTCCCTGTCCTGTCATGTCTTTAAAACCTGCAGTAATGGGGACTCTAACTCTCAAAGACGGACCACCAGGCCCACAAAGACTCATTTTTCTGTCACTTTCGTTTTTGTAGTAGAGGCACATTGATAAATAGCAATCATTCAGCCAGCCCTTGCCAACTAATGTTAATTACATTTAAGATTAAGTATCATGAACCATTCCTTTATTTTAATTATAACTTTAATGGAAAAATCGTGCTGGTGATTTTATTGCCTTTATTATTTACTTTAAGTCACTCACTTTGATATACATTACAGCCATCTGTTTCATTTATTAATTTCTCCATGCTCCTATTATGCTTTTTTTTTTTTCTTTCAGTTTTGATTATCAGTTTTGTTTGCTCACTGTTACTATAATCAAAGAGAGTAAGTACCACAAAAAGATTTTGGGGTTGTGATGCTCGTTGTTACACCTAACTGTTCCCATGTCCTTAAAAAAAAAAGCATGTCTGTGAGACAAATTCTGATTCATCTTTAAAAGGCTTGGGAAGATTAACCTGCCCTGGCTGGGGATGCTCAAATAAATGAACCTTTCTCTCTGCCTCAGCCTACCAGCCTAACTCTGGGTGAACAGACAGGCATGCTTCTAGTTGCAATCCACAGTCTTGAACCCTCGGCTTTGGGGCGTCTCTTTTTCAATCCTCTCAAAATAACCGCAAAAAAATAAAATTCTCTCAAGTCTGCCTGGGTAGTTGGCATCCTCTTCGATACAACGGCACTGACACAGCTCAATCCAGTTTCCAACATCATTCCACTTCCCAAGGTCCTTCCCACCCGATATCTGGGGGCCCATCTCCAGTGCCCCTTGGGGGGCACAGCAATGCCAGAGGTTTTGGTGGCCTCATTACCTCCGAAGGGCCCAGTGAGAATTCAGTTCAAGTGTGGATCGTGGCTGTATTGGGGAAAACCTCGGCAGACCAGTTAGAAAAGCTGAGAACTTCTGTGCGTCACCAGCGTGGCACACAAAAATGGAACTCCAAACCTGGTATTTGGCAGGACGTTTGCTTAGAGCACAGGCACCTGAATTTCCACAAAGATTACAGGTCTCCTCTGCACAGAGCTGACCTCATAACTTCGTGCCTTGCTATTGTTCATTTTCATCCACTGGAAGAAATTTTAATTTTTTTTTAATTAATTTTAAATTTTTAATCATTTCCTTTTGGAAGGATCAGAATTTTGGAGGTGTGTCATATTCACTTTAAAATTTTGACCTCTTCTTGAGATCTGTGTTTGTTTTGTTTTGTTTTTGTTTTTTTTTTTTTTATAACTAAAGACTTTAAAAGGCATAGTTAAGATAATGAATCAATTTTTTTGTCAATATTTACTAACTGTATATAGAATTAATCTTAAATTGCAGGTAAATTAACTGCAGCAGGTTTGCAAATCATAAATCATCTGACCCTCAAGAGTATCTCAATATAATTATGGACTGTACAAAAGTACAATCCATAATGCTCCGAATATTCTACAATAAAAATGATCTTTTATTTATGATTACAATATAAAAGGCAATTTCCAGCCCAACTGAATTCTTAGTTCATCAATTTTACATATATATAAATAAATAAATGTACTTTAACCTAAAAATACTTCTGTTGGAATGCATATTAGAAAAGAAGGTGGTTTCTTGCTGAGAAGTAAGAATTATCTAACAGTTTCATTTCATCACATGTGTCTAGAGGAATATACATAGTTTTCGTACTCTTTTCAGTTATATTGAATAGATAAAAATTATAACCAGGTGGGAATTTCTGTCCTGCTTCCATCTGGAAACCATAAGATATGATTTAAGAAACTTACTGATATTACTTTTATTCTTTACTTCCTTGCTGCCAGTCTGGATATACTGACTTTTACAATGCAACATTTTATTGAACTTGGACTTGAAATTATAGTTGCAACTTACAAATTCCCTGCAATAAAAATTAAGTTCTGAGATAATACTTAGAAACCTATAAAAAGTGTGCCATTTGTATGGCACAAAATGAGCAGTAATGTTCTTGATGTCCAGGTTTTCCATTAATAGTTTCATAGTTTCATAGTGACAGGTAATGTGAGGTCTTCTGGTTTTCAGCTGAAACATGTGCTGAATAAAGCCGTTTACTTGCCTTTATAGCTTTGCCTGACAAGTTAGAGAGTTCCTAAAAAAAATTTGAAGATTATTTCTATGCAATACATGGTGGGCTGGAACAGTGACCACTGCTGAGTTGCAGGGAGAACCTCAGTCCTAGGACCCTGTTCCAGAGGTGGCAGAGAGCCACAGTCTTCACTTTTGGACACATCAGGTTAAAAATGTCAGAGGCTGCTCGATCCCCGTCTGTAAGAAGACTCCTACATTGCTTGTGGAAATATGTGAGCCCTGCAATCTTTTTTTTTGGATCTCACGCTCTTTGATTAGGTTAACAATGAGAGAGTAATAATAGTATAAATATTAAAGACGGGACTGTCAGCTTGGCATTTACATAAATTAAAGTTGAAACTCAGGGGATTCAACTCAGGTGCATTATGTTGAAATCACTGTATAACTCCTCAATAAATGGTCTTGAGAAAGTAAGAGTTATGCCAAAGCAGATCCCTTGACTACAGAATAATATAATGCAGAATACAGTTTTTCAGTCTGAAGTATCTGGAATAACAAGAGGGCTGTGCTGTCACATGATGCTAATTAAATTTGTTTGCCCTGGGATAAAACATAAGGGCAAGCAAAAGGTGCAAAGCCTAATAGGGTAATGTTGGAGGATTGTAGTGGATGGAGGGACCCAAATCAGGTAGACCTGATGCTTTGTATCGGAAATAGCCCTTGGGGTGTGTGTTTCCCCGCACATCATCCCCCCGTCACTGTCTGGAAGTGTGTTAGCTGATGCAGGCAGAGGCTGGGCAGACAGTGAGCAGTCTGGATAATCGCAGGCCAGAGCTTCAACCTAGGCTTGTGCCTTTATTTACTAGTACAGACATAGCCTAAGGGCCTGATTAGCTCGAAATGTCTCTCTGGTGTGTCGAATTTTCTAGGTGAGGGAGACCAGATGACTTTAAGAAATGCTGTGCTATCGCAGAATTGTGAGATCTTGTGTGATCTCCTCCTGTGTATTCAGTGGTCCGTAAATTTTGCTGACTTGTTCTGTTCTGTTCTAGTTTAGATCCTCAAGGATGATGCAAAGTGTGATATGAGGTATGTGTGAAGTAGTGCTCTTGTGGCCAGACTATGTGTTATGTTGTGATGGAGGGGGGATTTGATAATGCAAATGGCTTTTCCAGTCTCAAGTCTTTAAACCCTCAGGCTGTCAGATCCAGAGCAGGTCCTTGAACCCCCATTCTAATTTACTTTTCTTGCCATTTGGCTATTGGGCAGATGCATATGTGCATGACAAAGCTATTGGTTTTGTATTGGTCTGATCTGTGACAATTTCTTACAAACCTGGAAACTTTGATGCTGCTGCTTTTCTCTGGGGGTAGTGTGAGGGAACAATTTGAGAAAGCATCATCAAGAGGTCTGTTTGAAACAAACTAATTCTGGGTAAAAAAAAGATTAGAGAGAACAATCTGAATGATTTTCAGGCTGATGATTACATGAAACTACCCTGCTCTGTCTCAGCCATTTTGCTTCAATTTTATGGCAATAGAAGTGACAATAGAAAGTGTGCAAATTGCAAGAACCAATTTTTCTGAATACTTTTAACAGCGAACAGAAATGTCTGCAGTAATTTTTATTGCAGTGAGGAAGGGAAAAGAAAACTAAAAAGCATGTCTATAATAGTGTGTAAAAATGGTCCACATTACCGGTGCATGTATTGAATTAGCATCACAATCTAATTTTCACTCCCTTGAAAGTAATTAACCTGTTAACTCATTGTGGTTATAGAGACAAGAGGAGCTAAGACTTTAAATACATCCCATTCTTAATGCCTTTTATTTTCTTTTTATCCCCACCTTTCGTTTTTATCTGCAAAGCACTTAAAAGCTTATCTGCAAAGCATTGAAGAAGTTCTGTTTCAAGGGCTTAAGTAGCCTTTCACTGTCTGTGTGCTGAGATTGAATTCATTTGCTGTTGGTTCCAGGCTTAGAGACGTGCAGAACTTCTTGATGTTGAGGAAACTCACTGCCTGCAAGAAAAATCAAAACAGAAACCCTTCCACCCCCAGTGTTCATGGTAAGAGAAGCTCTTGCCTGTAACAGAACCCAGTACCTTGCTATCTGAACACCAGTAATTTCTTTTAGTGAGTCTGCCTGTGACGATTTGAGGCAATCTGCCCCCAGAGGTTGTGACCTCCTTGTGAGAACATGAACTCTGTGTATAACAGGACCAGACTGCCAGCTGCAGTTTGGATACACATCCTCTTACCTTCTCTGCTGTCTTACCGTCTCGCATCAACTGAAATCCCAAGGGGGCATTAAATAAACTTGGTAATTCGGATGCAAGGATCCCAAGCAATAAAATGGCTGGTCTGGAAAAGGCGCAGGCACCGAGACACCCCTGCCACTGGCAGGGACCTGTGACTGCCTGGGAGGTGCGTGAGGCTCCCTGGATGAGGGGCTGAAAGCTGTGACAGGAGAGCACTCAGCCCCTTCCCGGTTTTGTGTTGGAATTGGACATCAGCTATTAACAGATGGAGATTTAGAGGGAAAAAGCAACAAACCATGGATAACAGAAACTGAAAGGAATTCCTCTCCCTGATAAGACAGGAGGCCTGGTCTTGAGAAGACTATTTGCAGTTATCTCATCCTGTCTCTGGTCGGCAGGAGTGAGTGGACTCTTTTGATTTGTTGCCATCCTGTTGAGGCCCTGTATTCCTCCAGGTGGCCTTGGTATGAGGACTAATTAGTTGTCTAAGCCCTAACTAACATAAATTGTCCCTATTAGCATATCCTACCTCCCTGTTAGCATATCCTGCCTCCCTATTAACATACCCTGCCTTTCAGTTCTATATATTGTCACGGGTGTATTCAATAAATGTTCCAGCTTTTTGCCCCCAAGTTGGGACCGTGTAGTTTTTGACCGCCACAGTTTTACCCAGGGTAAAGAATACACCAAAGGGTCCAAAAAGGAAGATGTGCTAGGGCAGCCTAATTTTTCTGAGCACGTTCTTTCATTTTTGTGTCAACTCAGGACATGCAGAAGTGTTTGGAACTTGCAGACGCAGGGCTTGGAAGGCACTGCCTGGTGCCCAGGCCTCTGCAAGCAGTGAGCAGATGGGGGGAATGTTTGATCACTGCGTGCTTGTGCTCTGGCAATAGCGCTGAAAAGGACAGATCCCATTTGCTCTGACTTATCATTACAGTCAGTGTCTCTGACTCTGACTGACTCTAATCTATTAATTTTAATGGAAAAGTAAAAATTGATTTAGTAGGACAATTGTATTGATTATAGACAAGAAGGTCTTGTTCTTCATCATTTCATGGAAAAAAAAATGTCTCCAAGCAGACTTCCCAACTCCTGCATCACTAGGATTCAATTTTATATCCTAAGAGTATTTCCAGTTACAATGAAGGTATATTGTTTCTGGTAGTTGTCTCTCTAAGACAGAGAGCTGCAGCTTTCAAACAAGACTAACTGGGCTGTTTCTCAGGAAGTTTCTGACTTTGCAGGAATTTAGTCACTGACCCTGACTGAGGATAAGTCCACTAAAACTAAATATGGTATAAAATAGAATTCAGGCACCCTAGAAATACACTGAAAACATACTCTTGTACCTTTCAAATAATGGGAATTTTCTATGTGGTTATGGAAAAATTTTGCCATGAAACCTCACTAAGGGTTATGATTTTTACATTTCTTTTGTATTACATATAAGTGAAAAAAGGTCTGTATTTGTGTTTGTATGTTTTATAAATTAAATGTGAAGTCTTGAGTCTCATGTTCCTTTTTCATGTTACTTTCTCAACAGATCCTTTCAATGAGGCCATTGTTTTTGTCCGTTATTCAAGTGCTCATTTGCTTTGTGTTTTATTTTAACTCCATCCATATTAAGGCCAAGGAAAAACAGGAATCACTGCTAGGCAGCATATTTAAAGTTTGATTGTCTGTAAATTTTATTCCTTGTCTTTTGGGTATAATAGAATTACATGTACCTTTTTGCTGAAGCTGGCTGTTACCACACTCGTCTAATATATCTGCCAAAAATTATACATTTATGCATAAAAGATTTCTTTGTTCTGGTGTTATAAGGCAGTGGAACTGACATCAAAGCCATGAAACATAGTAAGAGAAAACAAACCAGTTCTAAACTAATTTTGCTATCATAACAAATTTCAGCTACATTTATAGGACCTTATGGCATACAATATTCAGCTGAATGGGATTACCATGAGAGGCAGCTGGGCGCCCTGTCTCAGACCCCTTTCAGTATAAAGGTACAATATATATGTCCTTTGGGTCAATGTGTTGTCTTCCTTGTACCAGTACCATTAATCTAAGTGGGTAAATATATAACATGCACATCAAATGAAGTCACCAGAGACAAGAGCCAGACTAGGTCTTACTGAATAGACTCTGCAAACTCTCATCCTCCTCTGACTTGAAATACAGCGAAATAAACTGCAAAGGCCACTTAAGGCTTTCAGATGGGATTCATCAAACTTACTTTAGCTTGTCCAAAAAGTTAAACACCTGGTTGTAGATAGTTTTTCAGCCTGTTTGGGGCTAAAATGAATCACTGTCAAGAGCTACATGTACCTCTGGCAGGTGATTCATCCCTTGCCAATGTAAGTATGTGATACAGATGTGATGAAGTGCTGCTGAGAGGTTCCTGTCTTTCCACAGGCTCTCAAGGGAACTCAAACAACTAATGTTCTCTCATTTTCAGTGCACCTTTAGATGTCTAAAGTTAGTGAGATGAATCTCTGCCAAACTGGCTTAAGAAAAGCACAGTAATGATGTTAAATTATGCAGGCTAAGTCTTTGCTTAAGAAACCCAGAGGTAACAAGAAAATGTGATGTTCACCAAAGTTTGTCTTTTGCAAGGACCCGGGGCCCTGCAGGAAACTCTTAAGCACCTCCAGTCTCAGGGTTTCCAGGATGACACCCTGGTGAGCCAGAAATAAGCCCAGCCTCAAAATTGATATGATTCATCTGTGCAGTGTTAACAATGCACAGTGGGGTTAATGTTGTGAAATCTTTTTCATCATTGAAATGAGAAGAGCAATCCCTGCCTGTGTATTCCAGCCCCATTTATTCATCATTTGCAATCCTTTAGAGCACTGTTATTCTACAAGTCCATGCTCAACTGCTAAGCAGAAAGTAAAGGTATGTTCCTTGCACAAAATTTGCTGAAATTAGGTTAAGGGGTTGATTTGCTACAGTTCATCAGAGCCAGGAAATGTGGAGTTAAAGCCACATACTTTATGCAGTGTGTTCTGCTCAGGTACTGAGACTCTCTTGAGGATGCTTTCCTGACTGGCAACAATGTCTGCACAGAGAGGGAAACAGTGAAAATAAGCAACCAGTTGCACATATGGAGTCCTCATTTGACTTTCAGATACCTGTTTTCTGTCCCAAGCCTTTACAATTATTTTAATATGCTGAAAGTTTTGGTACATATCCCTTTAAAAAAAAAAAAAAATAAAAAAATCTTCCTACCTTGTCAGAGAATTCCCAAGCTCAGTCTACGTGGAAGTTCAGATAATTTTTAACAAATATTGTTTATGCAACACACTGAGATTTATTGTACTGATGAAGCTGAAAAGGCCTGCTGCGTTCTCCTCTGCTCCGTGGTGTCAAGCATGATTTGGGAGAGGTTAGACTCGTGCAGCGTTCTGCTGTCAAACACGTAGTCCAGCTGTATGATACACAAGGTGATGGTTTTGTCACTGGAACGGGACCAAAACCTCGGTTTCTTCACCAGTGCAGGGAGGGCTGCAGTTGAATTTGTGTGAAAGACAATAGTTGCTTCTTGTGATATTTGGGTGAAACAGCCAGCTGGCATTTTTTGAAATAACATTTTCATTTTGGAAAGTTATGTTTTGTCAAGATTTGTTCAGCATCCTTTGTTAAAATGTATCTTTTGAGGGGGAAACCCTCTAGTTTGAGTCAGCATATTTTCTCCAAGTATTTTAATTTAGTTTTGATTTTTTTTTAACTGGAAAAAGGGTTTGTTATTAGCACTTACATATCAGTGCTGTCATATCAGTGGGAATAGCTTCTAACACATACCTCCTTCTTTTTCTTCACCGAGTGGTATAGTTATGCTTTTCACTCTAGTCTCTGGATTTCATGGCATTAATTTTTACAGGGATAAGTTCCTGTACCTCTACACTTGTTGAGACAAAGCAGCCCATTCTTCTGGTGAGTGAATCTTCCTCTGGGCAGCAGGAGAGAACCATCCAGACAGTTTCCCTGCTGAGTGGTGCTCAGCTTCACATCAGTTTGCTGCACCCCTGGTGTATCTTGCTAGCAGAACTACTTACAGTTCAAACCATAAAATATTTCAAACCATAAATCCATGTTCTCTGAAAGCTTTCTTTGCAAGTGTAAAATCTTCTCATTCTTCTATGTGTTTTAAAACCAAAGATGATGAGGAGAAATGTCCTTTATAGCAACGTTTTCCCACCTTTCAATTCCCTGTAGAGATTTCTTACCATTGCAGTCTATTTACAATCTCTTCATGCTGGTTCTTGCCAACTGACAGTTGCTTGAAAATGTTTGCTCTGCTCTGATTTGAAATGAAAGAGGCACATCCGTGAAACATCCGTGCTCTGACCAACTGGCTGCCACAGGACTCAGGCTGACAGCTCTTGTTTCCACTTCGCCTCTCTGCATCACCGAGCTGCATTCTCCTGATGGCAGTTGGTGGTGGCAAAAGTCCTGCTGCCCAAGCAGGTTTTGGTGGGGGAGGACTTCAGCCTGCAGCTTCCTACCCTTCTTCCCTGCCCGGGTGCACACATGGCCTTGGCCAGGGACAGAGGCACTGCAGCTGCACGCTGTGGATCTGGTTACAGTGGGTTTTCTCTTCAACACCTCAACCTTTCTAAAATGGAAAAAAAGGCTAATGTTGGACATCTCTTGAAAATCACTGATATTTTAACTGTTGCTTGTCTAATTATACATGAAGCGAGGTGAAATGGTGCTGTTTGATGTGGGTTATTGCTCACAGGCTATCAATGTGTATTAATGTTTTCATTTTTTTGTTGACTCACACAGGATTTTTTTAGACAAGAGTGGGAAATATTAAGGAACAAAAGCACCCAGACAGACACAGCCACTGTTTTGGTGAAAAAAAGAAATAATGTTCTTTAGCTTTTTCATAACAAAAAGAAACATACTTGTGTTTCTCTGGAAAGTTTTAGTTCCTGAAGAGTTATCCATTTATTCAAACGTTCACCATCTATGGGTAGGCTTTAATGTTTTTTTTTGTATTTTATTTCCAATCTGATCTTCAGATTTGAGTCATAAAGATTGTGTAAAAGGTAGAAATGACAAAGTTGATTAATGTCAAAGTACATTTATGAAAGGATGTACTTCCATGAGAGGAACAAGACACCCATTATTTTGTGGATTTCTCCAGTTTATTTGATTTGGATATCTGATAGCAATAAATTAATTTTTGTTACTTTTTTTTTCCTTACAAGCAGACCAGAAAGGATACAATAACCCTTCCTCAAGTATATCCAGACTTCTGTTCACAAACAGTTCTGAAAACAGGGTTGCAGAGGCTACAGAAATATAAGGTTCATTCTGTGACACCGGTGTTGAAGGATTTTTCCAGGGTCTAATTGCAGTCAATTTCCTTCTTACAGCAGAGATTCTGAAGTCATGTGATTAGATGAGTTTTCCGTTTTCTATTTTTAGTGTAACCTTAATGACTATTAAGGACAGCTTGACTGAAGGGAACCTCAAAAATATAAAGTAGCAGTAGACAAAGACAGTCCACAATAAATCTTTTTAAAAAGATTTTAAAAGTTTTTGAAAAAAGCCATTCTTACGTTTTTGTGGCCTGATTTCTGATTTTTGGTTGCTAAAGAGGAGCAAGAAGGGAAGGTAACTGAAGGCAAACTATAACATCATCTAATCACAACTAATCTCCCAGACCTGGCACAGTCTGGATTTGGGCCAGGACACAAAAAGAAAAATGCTTTACTGGCCGTGATAGATGACCTCAGCTGTCAGTGGGCAGAGGGCAGGCATTTCCTCTCATCCTTCTTGATTTCTTCAAACTTTTTTTTCTGACAGCCATTAGATAATGCCATTTCACCCGAGAGCGGTGGAAGGGCCCCTGACTACAGCACAAAAAGGATGAAAACCTACTGAGATTGTAACATTTAAGAGGTGGTGAAGGGAAACCAAGTCCACAACACTGACCTTTTGGTGAGTCTCAGAAAGAGACTCTTTTTCATTGTTTGGATGAGAACTGTCCATGGATAAAGTGAAGTCCATCACCATTATTGAGATGATGCTGGCTGGGCCAAAAAAAGGACTCAGAATGGTTTCAAACACTGTTGAAATATGGGTTTTTTTTTAATGAAAGTCTCTCCATTTTAATAGTTGGTATCAGGGTCCCCATAGTATCTATGAGTAATGCCTTCTTTAGTCTTTAATGGCTTCAGAAATTCAGTACAGTTCTGAAGGAGTTAATCTAGATTAAATCAATTTATTTATCATTTATTTAGTTAGTTAGTGTGGACTAGAGATATGAAAAATATATACACAAGAAGTCCCAATACTGCATGAAACTGTGACCAGTGTGGATTGTTTTATTGTTCCTTTTCAACACCTTGTGTTGCTTCCCACAAATACAGCATGCAAAACCTGCCAAAATTCAAAGTTCTGGAGGGCCAGCCCAGGCCTGAGAACTGAACTTCTACAGGGCCATAGGTGTCCTCATCATCTTCAGCAAAGACTTGACTTCTGCTTTTTTCAGCCTCCTGCCCTTGGAGAATAAGAGAGAGTGAAAAAGATGTGATAAGAAAGGAGTCCATCATTGAATGCCATACTGAAAATACATATAGACATAAAGAATAATGTTGTGGTTTTGATAGTTCACTGGTTTTTAACTTCCCAATGGACATTTAACCAAGCTTCTGGATGGCCATTCACTTCTTTCACAGTGTCTCCTAAAATAAGTGCAAGCAAGATGAGAAAGAGGTGGGGGTTTTTTGGTTTTTTTTTTTTTTTTCAACTCACATTTAAAATAACTGCAGAATATTTGAACTGGAGTTCAAAATGTTGGCTGAGCTAGAAAAGCTATTAATTTATTTGGCACACTGACTGAAGGAACCCTTGATGAAGCCTGTGAACTGATATCTGAGGTGCATTTGGACCATTTCTTTTTAGGAAAGCACTTTTTTTTTGGTGCAAAATAATGTGTGCTTTCAAATCTGGTGAGGAGTTAATAGCAGATACTTAAGGTCTTGGCAGTGGATTGGTGTTGTTTTCATACTAAGAGGTTTTGTGAAATAGTTGAACTCATTCAGGAGGGCATTTCCCAGCTCTGAACAACACTTGCAATCCATGAACCTATAAAGGATAAAAATTATAATTACTGTACTAAGGATGTGTTAAAGTGCAGGACTGATTAAAAATGTTTGAATAGGGGCAACTACAGCTTGAAGCAGAAGTTTGGTTATTTTAGAGTTTAGGAGGTTAAGAGTCATACATTTAAATTGGAGTGGTTTTAATATTTAATTGTCTAACTGTAGCCTCAAAGCTTTGCCTTTTAGGTTAAAAAAATGTAAAGAAAATACTGTTTTATTTTCTTGTGATGTAACTATTAAAATGAGTCTGGAGAAGAGAAGGCTCTGGGGGGACCTGATTGCTGCCTTCTAGTACTTGAAGGAGCCAACAAGAGGGACTATTGACAAGGGCCTGGAGGGCCAGGACAAGGGGGAATGGCTTCAAAGTGAAAGAGGGTAGGTATGGATCAGATATTAGGAAAAAAGTTATTTAGTGTGAGGGTGGTGAGGCACTGGGACAAGTTTCCCAGAGAAACTGTGGATGCCCCCTCCCTGGAAGTGTCCAAGGCCAGGTGAGATGGGGCTCTGAGCAACCTTGTCCAGTGGAAGGTGTTGCAGCCCATGGCAGGAGGCTTGGAATGAGGTGATCTTTAGGGTCTGTTCCAACTCAAACCGTTCTATAATTCTATGAGTCTTAATAAGAGAAGGCACACGATTCATGAAGTCAGAATGCCGCATTCAAGAACTGTTGAATCATAGTTGAAGCCACACATATACATACATACATATGTATATGTATATAAAGGAAAAGAGCTTGAAACTCTTTGCAAATATACAATTTTTTATTTGACCTCATGGACCTCATTAGACTTCAAAGATATTTGCCTTGGCTGTGTCTTCATTGTCCAGTTAAGTCTGAACTCCTTGCTGTACCCTGCTGATTGACAACTGGAACTATGGGAAATAGCCTTCAAATAATTCTTAAAATCACGGCAAAGTTTCAGTTCAGGAAAAAAATCCTACTTGACTGAAAACAGGAATTGATGCTTCTTACAATATTGAAATGTCTTTCAGTTTTTTTCTTTTCCATTTTTTTCTTAGCTGTACTGCATCAATGCGGCCCAGAGCTGTTTTAATGACAATGCAAGCTTGAGTTTAGGGTGGTGTGAAAAAAATGTTAGTTATTTCAGTGGAATATTCTGAATACAAGAAGAATATCAAATGTGGAAAACTGTGTTTTGATAAGATCACCGTGTTCTTAAGTAATTACAATTTTTAATTTCTAACTTTTTGTAAAGAATGAAGTTTAAATTCCTCTTACTCTTTGAATCAGTTTCAGGAAATAGGTTTAGTTTTTGCTACACGTATTTTAAGGAAATATTACATGTGAAAAATTAGAGTATTACAAATTTTTGAAAATCGAAATGACAAGCATTAAAATTTTATCAGAGCTGTAACAAAAGGTAGGAGTACCCCACAGCCTCAGATGGGTAAGACAAGAAGTGTAATCAAAACTGAAGTATATTTAATTTCTGTTGCTGATCACTGAACAGCTTTAGCCTGTTTTCATCAAACTAATTGATAGCAAATGGAACAGATGCATGATGAGATTATATCCCCAATTTATGGCACGGTTATAAGGGAATATGTCTTTTTTTTTTTTTTTTTTCCTTCCCATTACAAGTAATGGAAATTTAGAAAATGCACTGGATTGGAATTGAAGCAATCTCTCCTGCTTGTCTAATGCACTGCTGATTTTTATTATTATTATTCTGAGCACTTAATTTATCATAATCCATTTCAGAAAAAAATTAAAATAGTTCAATGTTTGATGTATTTTATAATTAAGTCCTTGGCATTGACACTTCTTATGTTTGTTTCTAGGCTATAATTATATATTTAGCATATCTGAGTTACTATAGTTAGAACAAGCAGCAGATCAAGAATATTGCACCCACCAGAAAAGGGGAAATTATGCAAAAAAGAACTATACAGAGTTGTTATAACATCCAGCGTATTTAATCTTTCATTATAACATTAATATTTGCATATGCTTGTTTTGACATCTGAAATAGTGGCAATACCTTTTTCATATTTGCATTTCTCATGAAAACAAGTTATTTTCAGGCAAGATGGTTTCAGTAGTTTTGAGCCTTGTACAGGAAACGTGTTTGTAGTCTGTCTGTGGCAACCAGCTGCAAACAAAACGCTGAAAGGGAGAAAAATTCTACTTCTGTAACAGAAGGGGATGGACTTGTGAACAACTGTATCCTGAAGCACATTTTCTTCTGCGTGGCAGCCCAGGGGAGGTGGTGGATGTTACAGCAGGAGTGCCTGGGTTGGAAACTTGTGAAGGGTCAGGACTGCTTGCAGAGGTGTTGCCTAAAATGTGGACAAAAACTTCCGAGGCAATTTAATTGAGGTAAAGCAGAGAGGAGTTCTTTACTGAAAAGCTTTTCAAGTTCCAAATGTATAATGACGCTCCCGCAGCATAGAGGTGATTCCTATTTTTATAACACTACTTCATTATCATAACTAAAGATTACAGCCAACCCAGGGACCATCCACCCTCGTACCACCTTGGTGCCACCCTAAGAACCTCCCTCGGGTCTGCCCCTCAGCATGCCTTCCTAGAACTGAGTCGGGGGTCTCAGGTCCCCTTACTTCTTCACCATCATCTTCTTCATGTCACATTCCCCTGGTTGGAGGTTTTCCAAACTTCATAGGTCTTCTATCTTGTTTTGACTACAATGGATATTGTTATTCCAGTCCTGGTACATGAGGCCAGAATAAAATGTTCTAGTTGGTCTCTTACCCTTAGCTAAGACATTCAGGAATGCAGTACAGAGGTAGAAACTGCTGGTTGCTACTTCAAATATGAGAAGCTATCCAGCTACATAAAATATACAAAAGTACAAAAATATATACATATATACAAACACAGAAAGTCTTAAGGCATCAGAGGGAAGTACCTGAGCGGGAGCAGACAACACAATTTCAGCAGAAGGAGCTCCCATCAAGAATGATCTAGCCTGGGGAGGAAGGAGACATGACCAAGGATAAGAAGCTGTCCAGAGAGCAAGCTTTTGGGTAGCAATGAGAGGTAAAGGGGAATAGGACCAGTTCTGCTGGAAGCTTGGATATAGCAGTAGAATCCAGGAGGGATGCTGCATGAGGAGCTAGGTGAGATAAGCAAGAATATGCAGTGACACGTTTGGGAAAGGAGCATAGGCTGGACTGGCTGAGCTGAACCTGCCTAAAATTAGGGTTTGGACCATGAGCTGGACAGGGAGACCGAGGCTACAGTGGAAAAAAAAATGAGTATTAGGGACTAGAAAGGGAAGTCAAATAGCTTGGAAATACAAAGTTAGGTGAAGAACAGAATTAGGAGAGTGGGGCTCTGGAAGGTAAAATAAAGAAATGATAAATTCCAGGAAGGCAGAAACATGGAAAAGCAGGACTGTTCACTGGGAATGTTTACTCACAGGAAAGCCAGACTATTGCTACAGTCACTACTGTATAAGTGGATTAAATCCGTGCACTAAAAGGTTCTAGTGCTGCTTAATACTTGGGTATTAAAGTGCTGCTCAACAGTGAAATTTGTTTTTAATTTGCCATTAATGATAGTCTGTCACTCTCACACAGAGGCACCTATTCTACTCTGTAGAGAAGCTCTGATCTTGCAAATTCAGCTTTAAAACTGTAAGTAAACTTCAGCACTGAGGTCACCCATGGCATATGAAAAGCCCTGAGAAGGGGACTATGCTGAGGCAAAAGTATTTGGCATATCTCTATTCAGTACTACTGCAATGGCTAGAACTATTCATCAAAAAAACCCCTTCATAGCCTATTGATTGAGGTGCATTAATAGGCACTTGCCTAAAAGACAGACATAGTACAGATTGAAAATACAGGATATCACAGTTTTAATAAGGTTACATTCCTTAGTGATTTCACATTTTTCTCCTTCTTCATGGAACCTGTCAGCTTCTGCATTCAAAGCCCTTATCCTTTCACACATTGTTATCTTTGTAAAGGGGATAAGACAATATATAAATCCACTTAAGTAAAGGTCTCCCTTCATCCAGCATTACTGCTGAGATCCTTACACTGGCAGCAGTTTACCAAAGCAGAGGCAAAAATCAATTTTAATTAGTATTTTTGGCTTTAATGAAAAGTGATTACAGAACTGGCATTTTAGTTAATACTGTCGAGATTTATGGTGGGGTGATGCTAATTAATTTTCTCTTGAATTGCTGTGGGCAATGAATAACTGCAATAAAAAGGCAGATTTGCTGATAGCAGGGCTATATCAGCACTTCAGAGCTTCTTAACAAAAGGGAGCTTAATGGGTTGCAGGTATAATTTACATTACTTCTCATAAACTGCACATTATTGCTTCTTTGTGAAAGTATTGTGAAGAGCCAACTTTCTGTATTTTGTAATGAGAGCAATGTCTTTTCCCACAATTTGGTGTCAGCATATGCAAGCTTTCTGTAGAATGTGATAATATTTTTAGAACCACAGGATAGGAAAGATTTTGTCAAGTCAGAAAATTAATCTTCACTTAAATCCTTTCCTGTTATATATTGTTGTTATTCTGTCATTAATTTTACTGTTTTTCTTAGTAGAGAGATACCATTGAATAAATCACTTGCCTTTAGACTTCAAGCAGTGCGTGTCAGAAGGACTGTAATTTATGGAGTGCTTGAACAATGCCTCGTTCTATAGAGATCTGATTCTGCTTCAAGCCTCCAGGTGCTATCCTAGAGCCTACTGGCTTTGGGAGTGTTGGACTTCAACTAATTTTCTCCCAACCATAGTCGGACTGGCACAGCATCACTGACTTCAGAGCAGTCATTATTTATGAAACATATACCGGCCCCACTTGAGTCAGAGGAGAGCTCTTCATACACCCTGCATCAAACTACACCCGCCTGGTGTTGTAACTTATGGAGCTCATGTGCACACATGGAAACCCTGTTTTCTCCCTAGAGCTGCAGCACGGAAGGCAATGCCATAGGACTTGTGAACATTTACGGAGTATTTGTGTCACTGATCACCAGAAGAGGTTCACCTCCCACGGGTGGGTTGGCACTGCGAGAATGGGGGATGCATCTTCTTTTAAGTGCAGGGTATCACAATTTCTCACAGGGAATGGCATCTACTCCAGACTTTATGGAAATATTATGATATTATGACACCAGCGTCTGTTACTGGTGAAAAAGGTACTGCCAAAGGTATTAAGAAAATGATGAGTAAAAGTTCCTCAAAGTGAAAGTTCCAGCTGGCTTGTTTTTCCTGGTCAAAAGCAGAGGCAAATTCTTTTTTTAGGTTTATACTAGCTTTAGGCTTTTTTTGGTAGGTAGCAGGGAAGGAAATTTCAGACAAAAGCTAAAATTCTGCTTTGAACTTTTTGGCTTTACTCTCAGAGACCTTATAAAAAGAATTGAAAAATAGAAGTTTCAGAGGGAAACCATCTGCATTGCCATCACTTAGAAGGAATTAACTCCCACCTTCAAAGGTCGGTCCAGATGCAGATGCTTCTCCCAGTTGCTTCCTAATTCTTATAATACAGGTGAAGAAATATAATGAAATTGCATCACATGCTGCTTACCACAGACTGTTTCAGAGAGGAAGACTGGACACTTTTTGTATATAATAGAACTAGCAAACGTGGTTATACCTTGTCTAAGGAAGGCAGTTATTTGGTTGTAGGAGTTAAAGTTTTAATTAAAACAAAACAATATGTGATTTAATTATGATAATTAGAAGGACATCATAAAATATTTTCTTATTCTTTAAGTATCAGAAAAAGTACAACGATACAAGTGAAAATGTCCTCTAAAGCAATAAGGTGTTGATTTAGGTATTGCAATATATGTGATGGTAAATTCTTGGAGAGCATAGGACACCAAATATTGATATCAAATAGAATTAGGAAGGTACCTAAACATATTGGAAAAGCTTTCTGCAAGTCCTAGATTTGAAACAGAAGCAGAAGAGATATATCTTACATGCACAGTTGTTTTTTTTTTTGTTTTTTTTTTTTTTACAGTGATGACTGCTTTTATTCTGGTTTAATAAGGAAATTACATTTATGTGATTACTCTATGTATGCAGGCATATGTGTGTCTATTGCTACTTTCCTTTTAAATATCTTCAGAGTCTCCTGTCCAATTTTGATCAAATCTGACAGAGGAGAAGATATTAAGTTATTAAGTTCCTACAAGTGGCTGAATAGAGACAAGAGATGCTACTTGTCTACAATCAGTAACCCTACTGCAGAAAAGGCTCGAACATGAGCTCACCCTTCAACAGGCATCACAGAATCACAGCACAGAGACTTTGAGATAAAACCCCATCAGGCATCATTAGTTTTAATGCTCACAGACTGACTTGGTTCTCCCCTCCTCCCTCCCTGCCCAAATACGTGAAAATTGACTGTAGGCTGTTTTCTGCTTTGTTTAAATAATACCCATTTGCAGGGCAGATGACACATTAGGCGCTACATTAGTCTCCATGACTGCCACTATAATCTTGAGGGCCAGATTGTTGCTAGCTCAGGAAGGATGCACAAATGGAGAAAGGTTTCGTGTGCCATCCTTCCAGTATGGCCCGTGGTACAGAGAGGCAGCAAAACAGCTCTTATTCGGTCATGCAAAGCTAGTCATTGCTAGCATACCCATGGCAAAAAAACGAGAAGGAAAAGGCTAGGTCCCAGCTTCCCATCTGTACTGGCTTGCTTTCAGGAAAGCACATTATTAGGCTGGTCAGAAATTAATCTTTCATCTAAAGGGTACCATCAATGCATTTGTATTTGGCAGTAGAGAATCCTTCAGCAGCACAAAATACAAAGGAACTCATGATATAGGGATGCTCAGTCATCTTTTTCACAGGGAAAAAACATTCACTACCATATTAGTGGGCTTTAGAAATAGGTATAGACTCTAAGAACGGTGCAAACACTAGACTCTTCCTTAGTGACTGACTCATAAGCAACTCAAAGTATTCAAATTGTCAAAGAAACCTGAAAATGAAAGACAGCCCACAGTAACATTGTCACCTAAAGCTGAATATTAAATTGATTACACTAACATCACTAACAAGCTTCCTAAGTACATTAGCTACTTTTAGACGGTAAGAGAGAATACAAGGCTAGTGTGCTTAATGATTTACATTTACTTCCATTACCTGATCCAGAGCTCCAGACATGTGGCACCCAAGAAACTATTTAGTTTAGCTCAAAGTATTTTAAATATCTGGTAAGTGTTGGACATTTAGCAAACCCACTATACTGATTTTGGATGAGATAGACTTAATTTTCTCCATAGCTGGCATGGGGCTGTGTTTTGGATTAGTGCTGAAAGCAGTGTTGATATCACAGGGATGTTGTCGTTATTACTGAGCAGGGCTTACACAGAGATAAGGCCTTTTCTGCCTGTCACATCATCTCACCATTGAGAAGGCTGGGGGTGCACAAGGATCTGAGGGCAGGCACAGCTGTGACAGCTGCCCCCAAAATGACCAAGGGGGGATTCCATACTTTATGGTGTCATGCTTAGCATATGGAACTGGGGGAAGAAGAAGGAAGGGGTTACGTGTGATGGAGCCCTTCTGTCCTGGAGCTGGCTGAACACCTGCCTGTCCATGGAAAGTGCAAATGAATTCCTTTGTCTTTTTCGTTTGTGCGTGTAGCTTTTGCTTTCCTTATTAATCTGTCTTTAACTCAACTCATGAGTTTTCCAGTTTTACTCTTCTAATTCTTGCCCCCTTCTCAACATCACAGAAGGAAACAAGTGGCTGTGCGGTCCTCAGTTGCTGGCTGGATGACACATAGAGAAATTTCCAGCAGGAATTGTGGTCATCAGGCTTGCACAAATGTTTTATCCAAAAATGACAGTTGTTTGACTTCTATTGGGCTCATTTTCCACCTTGTCAGCAAACAGTTTAGTGTGCCTAACACCCCCAGAAAAGCAGACTGCAGGGAGCAGATCCCCGTCCAACCCTGAGTAGTCTGACCACTGGGATGGTATTCACAGCAGGCTCAAGACCATTCCCTCCACATCCCTGTGAAACAGCCTGGAGAAGAAAATAGGTGCTGGGTGCTCATCTCACACAAAGCTGTTGAGGTTGCCAGTTGTTTTACAGCAAACCTCACCTGAGGAGACTTTGAGTTTGACTTCCAATAGCCTTGTTGTTCTCATTGCCATGAGTCTTTAATTTAAAAAGACAACTCTGACCACCCGTGTCTCAATGTGCTTTTTTAGTTGCTCTTTAGCCATCTTCCTCCTGTGGTGGCATTTCCCTGGCTCTGAAAAACAACATTATGTTCCAATACATTTTCTGCATGAGAAAATGCCACCCCACTTGCCAGTTTTGCTCCCCTCCAGCTGGCCGTGTTTCTCCACACCTGTCACAGTCTACAGTTGTATGGGAACGGCCAGATTTGAAGAGGAGGGAAAACCATTTGGCATTAGCTCCCACCTCAACTCCCCATTTTTCTGATGAGCGAGTCTGTGAGAGCACCCCAAATACCACCCCTCTAATGTGCAGCACATAAAGGACCACAAGACTCTGAAGACTGAGAGATGGAAAAAAGCCTTATCAATGGAACTTCATTAAGCTTGTGCTCAAAGTGAAGCTGGTGAAAGCTGGAGGATTTAGGCACCTTGTTCTAGGCTTTTATGAGTTAGACCCTTGGCCTGATAAGTTCCTCTTGCTGCCCTTGTAGTACCATAGCCCTTCATGTAGTACCTTTCCTGAACTCCATGAATAAGCGGTTTAATAATTGCTCTGAAGTTGAACCCTGGAGTTCTACAAGGAGGAAAACCTGTTCACTCTCTACTTTGCATTCAGCACAAAGACTTCTCATACACTCTTCTTTGTTTATAGCCCTTCAGCTAATTTTTGACCTATATGTTCCTATCTAAGCCAATTAAAATAATTCTTTGTACAGGATATCATGACCTGTGGATTAAATGTTTCTCATCAGCCGAAAAAGCCACAGTCTTTGCCTTTCCTATGGATTTCATAACTCTGGCGAAGAAAGCAATCCAGATTTCCTGGCAAGATTAATGCTTTACAGATTGGCCTGAATGTTTCCAGCAATCCTGTTATCCTGTTGCATATAGGGCCAACCTGAAGCCATATAAATGTTTTGCATGGATAGCATGTAGCTCTGCAAAACACACTGGAGCGCCTTAGGAGAGGAACCATCCCTTGAGCGGAAATGTTCACTTTCAGTGGCGGCAGATGGTTGGTTTCACCATGTGCCATCTGCACTGTTTTGATAAGCGCACTGGAGGATAAAGAAGTGGAAACTAATCCTTCATCCGTGCTTTCTCTCCTACTCACCTGCCTCAGAGAGAGGATCAGCAGCGCCCGTGACTGTTGCAGTTGTCAGACACTGCTGTTCAAAGACAGTGGCAACATCGCCCCTGGCAACGGGTAAAAATGACAACCACCAGGCGAAAAAATATACTCTTTCGTAAGGAACTGGACAGGAATCAAAGATCATTAATGAAGATCATAAAAATATCACTGCACTCCAGAAATTGCTCTTCCACCTCTCCTTGGCCCCCAGCAGACGGCCAGGTAATGTCTGAGGACCTGCATGATTGAAGGAGTGGCCTGGATAGTGACAGTCCCAAATGTGGACAGCCTCTTCCTCCCCAGTGTGACACCCTGAAACTTTGATTTTGGGTTCCAGCAGCACCCAGAGCTTGGAGCAGTCCCACTGGAGTATTTTCCTCTACACTAGACTTAGGCAATGTGCACTGAGCTCCATGATGCTGCTGAATCTGGATGCTGCTGTCAAAGCTAAAACACTATCCATTTTTGAGGCTAAATTTATACAAAAGTTTTATGTATTTCCTGCAATTCTTCCATGTACACCTCAGTTCTGTCCCCCAAATTTCAGTTTGCTGACTTTCAGTTGTACCAACTCGATTTTTTATTAATCTATTAAGCATATCAGGTTATGGACATGAATTTCACAAAAAACCCCCCTCACAACCAGCACGTTGGAACATGCTAGGTAAAGTAATTAATAGTGTAGACACCTTCTAAGTCTGTATATTCCCTGGTCTTCAGGTCTTTATATGACTCTATGGGATCTGAAAGCAAATTTTATTTATGTATATGACTTAACCTAGTTTTAAATATATTAGTAATTTATAGTAAGAGAACAGTAGATCATGAAGAGGTGTCAGATAACTTGAAAATGAAAAGCAAAAAAGAAATTAAGCATGTAGATTATCTAAGGATAAAACCCCAGTTTATAATTTTGAGTTTATGCCGTGACATTTTGTCAAGTCTGGGGCAGATAGCACATGAATGTTTCTGCATAATATTTAATGAGGGACCTAATTATCCGAGTTCTGATTTTACCTGTGGTAATTTCCGACCTGCTACCTGTAATTTTTGGAAGAAATGGGGACAGTTAAGAAGTAACAGATGCATCCACATGTCATGATTTAGTGTGACATGATGGAACCTGAGTTAACTCTGTATTAATTATCTCAGGTGAAAAAGAACAAAGGTTCGGCACTTCTGGTCTGGTTACCTGTGCTGAGACTCCCACAGTGCTTCAGGGACCCCGATGCCTTCACAGGCACTCTGCAACACTCCATGCTTAGAGCTAGAAAAGAAATCTTCATGAAGTGATTCTCTGACTCCTCTTTCTCAGTTGAAGGCCATGAGTACTACCCTGTGCCTACGGTAGATTAAGTCATGGAGGAAGAAATGTTGGTCAGATTTTTATTATAACTGTAATACAGATGTTTTGTGTGTTGAATAAGAGGAGTGGACTAAGTAGGTCCTATGATCTGAAATTGCTCCACTCAGCAAAAAATATTTTGGGGAATACATTTGTAAGCGTCCAAAATGAAACAGTTGTTTATAACTCTTCCAAATTTTGTGTTTGCATTATGATACTGGAGCCAACATGACCCAGATTTGATCTACGCAAACTACCTAATGAGAGCGCCTTTCAGTTTTTATTTATAAACTTATAAGGAGTGAAAATGAAATTCTTATCTTTGACAATCCTCCAACATTGTTGTATTTCCAAAGGAGATTAAAATTTTGCAGCAGCATAACAAATTAAATGAGAAAGTAATCTGATAGTGACCTGCTCTGTTTCATCTATTTATCTTTCTATCTACCTCAGAAAGAAAGTTTAAATAGTTTATGTGTGTGTGTGTGTATATATATATATNGAAGATGTCAGAATCCCTTGTATTGCCATGACATATGAAAGTAAGTTATTTAAAAATTAATCTCATTTTTTTAAAGTGCATTTCTACCCTCAGCAAGACCAGATGGCCGTTGTTCAATTTTTGATAGTAAAACTAGAAAAGAGGTTTTTCTTTGCAAATGACCTTTCTGCTCACAACAGTGCCATAAAACTGCCTAAATACAATTATTTATGGACTTTCGGCAGCAGAAAGATTTCTAGATGTAGGAGTGAGGGGGTTTTATTAATCCTAGCCCCAACATTTTAAACTAATAGAGGGTGTTTGATACCAGAAAGCGCTGACTTTTAAGCAATATCAGGCAAATGTCAGATAGTGAATATCGAATTAGCTCACTGACACAGCGCAGATCCTTGTGGACCAGCGTCACATCACGAAACAGCCCAGCACTGACTTCTCAGCAACAAAGCTAAAATCTAATGGGCCTATCCATCACCTCTGAACACGTGTGGACTGGCACTCTGCCTCTGTGCTGCTGCGCTCCTGCTTGGCACAGAAACAGGGCTCCCAGGTGCTGCCTGACTCCAGACTGCTGCTTTTCCCAAGCAGACCCACGAAGCGGGTCATTTTCCCTGCATAACTGCTGCTTTATGAACACTGTAAACCTGCAAATCTGTAGCTTCCCTCTGGGGGATTTTTCTAGTCCTTCCAAAGAAAATCTTCTTTCACTGCTTTCTATCTGTTGGTCCCATGAGATCTGTATTCCTGCTTTATCATTTACTGACCATCCAGAGCCAGGAGATAAACCAATATTTTTCCTTAGCACTTTTCTTATCTCCCTGGCCCACTTTGTTCTCTCCTGTCTTCCCTGTACAAGGTGAGGCTGGATCTGCTGAAATTCCTTGTACTGTGAAGTTCATTGAACTTTGAATTTTACACTCCTGGAAGTCAACAATGCCAAGATGTCCTTGTTGGGTAAGCTGCCCCTGACACAGCTGCACCTATTGTTATTTGCTATTTTTGAAAATATTCCTTTCATTACAAAATCCCTGCACAATGGGAACATGACCTACATAAAACTGGGCAAACCAGAAATACAAATTTACCTTCAAGGATACCAGTACTATGATATCAATGATCATTAAAGCCTGAAACTTAAATGTGGTCTACTGGTAAAATTAAATTTTAGTTGCAGCGTGTTTTTCATGATTTCAGATTTCCTGGCGTGCACCAAGACTGTTTGAGTGTGTATCTAAGCCTCTCACAAGAATGTTGGGGTCAAGTCTCCAGTACTAGCTAAATGTACATATATAAATAGTAAATTAACTTGCCTGACAAATGGAAAGGATGATCTGTGATAAGGACAAGATAAGTTTCAGTCAGAAGTTGACTGAGTGGGAGGAAATCTTCCCTCAACATCTGTTTGGATTAATTCTCTCCAGTTATCCTGTGCTGTTCCTCCAGGGAAGATGAACGGGTGGAGACGTGTGTTCCAAAATCAAAGTGATTGATCTCATGCATGCAGGAGTTTGGAAGGTCAGCTCAGTGAAAGGGAGACTCATGAGGATATGACTAACTGAGCTAGAAGTTCTGTGTTCTCAGTGTGGAGGGAAAAATACATGTCAGATCCTTTGTCTTTCCTTGGCCTCAGTAGGAAATGCAGTCACAGTAAGTGATGAAGTGCAGGAATATTCCCTCCCATGTCCTCCTCACTGCCTCCAGGGCAGTCACCATTAATAGACCTATGGCAGATCTCACAGTAGTGGGCTGCCCACCTGGGTGTTTTGAATAGCTGACTTTCCATACAGTCACACACCAGCCCAGAGGTTATTGCTGTCGCTTCACATCTTTATTAGGCTTGTACTTAAAAGGTTGATACAGCTCAACTATGTGGACAAGAGACTCTACAAATACACAGGACAATCCTTGATCTGGGGTTTATTGATGGTATTGTCTTCCCCCCCAGTAAAAGGATCTAACTGTGCACTCAGGAAATCTCACGGAGTACCCAGCTTCTCGTACCTCAAATCTAAATTGAATAAAAAATTGCTTGCATTTTGCTTCTTAAGGGATCCAAAAGAGTTTAAGTAATCCATATTCCATAGTACAAACATGTTATCACATGCAGCCATAATCCAAAAGCTTGTAATTTAGTCAGATGCACAAGAAGCCTCTTCCTCCTGGGTCACAAGCTTCACTCAACAGAGTCCTTTGGTGAGTGAAGTGCCTTGTGGGTTCTCCAGGCAGTTTTTCTAGGACACCCTCCTTCACTGAAAATGGAAGACTGCTTGTATGAAACAGCCCCAGGGTCACATATTTGGAAAAATGCACAAGCCATCCAGGTGATGGAGCCATTTTGGGATTCTGTGTGCCGTGAGAGTACTGTGGGAAGTCCATCACCACCTGTGTCAAACCCCTGCCACTGATGTGGATCATCATACCTGAAATGCCAGACCTCTCTGCATAAAGGAATTGGGAGTCCCAGACAGCTGTTCAGTGTAATCCAGGAGTGCGCTGCAATAATTAATGAGCCAAAACCTCTTCTAGTCTCCAATTTCATTGCTTTGAACTCAGCAAAATGCTCAGTGTCTAATTTTACATGTGTAAATCTGGCAAGATTTGTAACAAATTCTTGATGACTTTGTTTTTACGTATTCAGCCGTTTGATTTAAGCTTTCAAAATCTATCTAAATTCTTGGAGTGGTAATGAATTATGATGAGAAATTATTTCTTTAAAAGAGGGGAAATAACTATATTTAAATGCATGAATGCTTTCAGGGTGATTTTTTCTGGTTAGTTTCTGAGTTTTAGAGAATTATTTTCATTGAAAAAGTCATAGTACAATAGACTGGAAATTTTATGATCATATCAAAGTCTTAAGTACTGGCAGCTATTCCATTTATTGAACAAAACATAAAGTTGTTTTCAATTGTCTACTGCCATAGTTCTCATAGAACTGGGAAATAGGAGCCATACACAATTAATCTTTTTTGCTGCAGTTTAAAACAGCATACACAATTTCATTTTTATTTTTGGGGGATTTCTCTCTCTCTCTCTCTCTCTCTCTCTTTTTTAATTTATTTAAAATATGAAGTTTTACATTACCTAAATAAAGTCTGTGTACAAGTGGGTTTTATCAGCTGGTGGGTTTATTGGTATTTTACCTACAACCTGCAAAATGTTTTATCATTCTATTTCAGTAAATCAAGGCAAGTTATTTCTGGAAACATGACTGTGGAGCAAAGGAGGAAAGTACCTCTCTGCTTTCCCCTTTGTGTTTTCCATCCTAATCTTCTGACAGGTGAGGTTTGCCCTCTGAGCAGTCTGTCAAGGCTGACTGAAGTGGACAGACTGTTGCAGGGCTGTGTGAACGTTCCTTTTTTTCTAGTATTTCCAGTTCTTGCAGGCTGAAAAAGGGAGGAATCAGTGATAGTCAGGATGACCATGCCAAGGGATTTGGAGCTTATGCGTGTACAGCTAAATCTGAATGCCAACAAGCCCATATAAAATAAGTGAACCCAGAGACTGAACAGCTCTTTTACCTAGTGCTGTGACAGCTATGCAGAGAGCTGTGCTTGAAGAAAAAGGACTTTCTGAGAGTTAAATGGTGCAGTGGATGAGATGAACAGTACTCACCTAATTGTATCACCTGCACATTTGGAGATAAATCCCATGGATTGCAGCTGAAAGCTGCTTTTCAGAATTTAGCATCTCCATGTTGGGAACAGGATTAAATCAAAGTGTAATTGCATTAGAGTTACTCTTGAGTTATTTTGCAATTTTTGCGAGAACTTTATGAAGGATGGATAAAATCTGAGTCAATATCTGTTATGATAAAACAAAGAGATCACTCAGAAGAAGATAATACATTTAAGAATAATATCTGAGCCAAGAGTATGTGGAATGTATCAATAAATACTGCTGACATTCCATCCTATCTCCAATGCCTGGCCTCTTAGTCAAGAACCATATTATTATTGATTTTATAGAAGAGATAATTGGTTCTATAATAAAGAGTAACAGCATCAGTTCTTGCTGCCCAGCATTGCCAGCATAGAGTAGAAACCAGTAGGAGTCAGTTGGGTAGAAACCCAGTTGGACCCTTCAGCAACAGACCAGCCAAAGCTGCCTGGGGAAGGTCAGACGAGCACCAAATACCACCCTGAGTCTCACAGAAGTGGTGCTTAAAAACAGCACAGGATTGTGTTGTGGGGGTGGAAAGTTACTGTAGATAGAGGAGGCTATGAATATGTGGGAAAACTCCATCCTAGAGCAAGAACAGCGAGGAGGAGAATGAGCATGGGAGAAGTTCACACTGAAGATCAGAATGAGGATTTGATGTCGGGAAGAATTCTTACGTACACCTGTGTGTGTTTGTATGTGTACAGCTGTGTATTAGGACAGAGGAAGTGAACAAAAAGCCAGTACAGGCTATGGATAATGAAAAAAAATAATCAAATTTTGGAAGTGATAAACACATAAAACATACATTTCTAACTTTAGTGCTTGTATTCATTTGGTGATTCTTTGCACCTATAGAAGGCACTGTCTCCTACCAGAAATGCTGACCAAGAGGGCAAGAGAAGATAGGAATAACACAGCTGTGGTGAAGAGGGAGGGGGAAACCAGGTACACCCAATTCTCCTCAACTTCCACCCCTGTTCAGCTGAATACAACACTAGTAGGATGCAACAGTGGCCAAATGCAAGTCAATGCACCTGACTATGGCAAAGTTAAATTGCTCACATAGACGAATACCAGTGTATTTATGAGAACTATCTTATACATAGATCTTACGGTGATTTAATTATTGCTCCAGCTTCAGGGACCAGTGACTCAGAAGGGATCATTGTTGCTGCAGAATGCAGTAATTTCTGTACCATTTGTCCTTTTAATGCTGTCTGAGAAACTCATCTTTAGTCAGTGTTTGGTAGGAAAACAGCCATGGTAACTGTGCGGTTTATACTGGCAAGCAGTTACTTCTTAATGCTGATGAGGGTAGAGGTTAAAATTGAAACATCCATTCAAGTTCCAGCCACCAATTACAAGGCAGAATTTATTGCGATTATATACAGTGAAATTTGGCTTGGCAGAAATTACAAAAAAACCCCAAACCAAACCAAAAAAATCCCCAAGAACTACTGTACAGATGTGCCAACTCTCCTGTAAGGAGAGACATATCATTTGTGGAGAATAGAACTACCAGAAGTGTGGTGAAACAAGTCACCACCACAAGAAGGCATTAAGTAAAATTGGTAGAAAAGTTACTTAAGCTGCCAGTTCTAAAACAGCTCCCTTCTACCTGGAAAAATCTATGCCAAAAATGTCATATCAGGGAAGAAATCCCTAGAAAAGGACACTTTAATACAAAAGTCCAAAAGAAATAGCAGAGGAAGTGCTCATGAGGAAAGGGCTCCTTTCAGTTGTGCTTATCATATGCCTCTGCTATGAAAAATCAAAACCATTTAATTTTTATAATTGCACATGCTGAGCAGAGAGAGGTGCACTTTTAGGAAGAAGGGGGAGAAGCATCCTGCATTCCCACGGTACCTGTGGGGTACGTGCTGATGGCATCTAGGGAGGAGGAACTGCCTACAATATGCTCCATGGTTCTCTTCCCCACAAGTGGCTCTGTACATGAAAAAGCCTTAAAGGACAAAAGCCCTTGAGTTAGGAACAAGTTAACAGAGCCATCTTAACACCCACTGTCACAGCTTCGTAGGTGCAAACGCTATTGTCTTCTTCAAATCATTATGTATCTTGTTATCCACAGGACCCTGGCATCAATCTTCTTTTGGGTCAATGTGTACTCCTAAATGCAAGTCAGCCAGGAACACTAACACTAAAGTGATCTTCCTCATTACTAATTTTATCTTCTATCCTAAGTGTCACCATTTATATTTTTTCTTAATTCAGTGAGTAAGAATTAGTGCTTCACAGCCATTAATAAACTTTAATTCTACCCGTGTGAGAAAAAGGGTTCCTATTAGTCCCCTCCTTTTTTTATATAGGACAATCAAGGCTGAGAAGGAAATTGATTATCCATTAATTTAAGTTTTCAATATGAGACTCGTAATCTAACTTTTCAAGGAGCTTGACAGTATTAAGCCCTTTGTGTGTACATGCATCATGAGGTGGGACATCTCAAAATGTCCAGGGTTGGAAATGCAGCTGCGCACTGCTGTCAGCATGGCTTGGTACATTCAAATTTGAGGTGTGTATTCCAGTGACTTCACTGGACATCAGTATTACAATTACGCATCCCACGAAATCCAGTTGCAAAAGTGAGTGGTCAGCCCTTTGCAAAGGGGGCAAGCCAACTAACCAGAAAATGAGAAGGACTCAACTGGTCAACACTTGTAAAACTGCTCCTTTGAGTAATTCACCTAATATCACACAGAAATACTTAGGATGGATATCGTTCTTTCCCTTCCTGGAGTCTGCTCTGTTTATTATATTCCTTTTGACAGATGAAGTAAGACTGTCTAGAATTTTGTAGACGTGACTGCGTATCTCAGAGGAGATCCATTCTGCACAATTTAAAGAGAAAACTACCTATGGAAAAAGGTTCTGACCGAACCATTTAAAGCTGCGATGAAACACATGGACAATGAGTAAATTAAGGTTGCATGAACAAACTTAATTGTAGCATTCTCTCACTCGCACCCTTGATTCTCCAGCTGTTTTCAAACCTTGGCTGAGATAATTCCTTTTCCATTCTTCCTTTAATCCCCTCATTCCTCTGGGGTATTTAATAAGGAAAGATGGCGCTGACGCTCACCTGTCTTCCTCTAAGCTTACATATGGTCAGCAGAAAGCCACCTTGGTCATGCCCTTACTTTCTAGTGCCACACCAGGGAAATGCTGCCTAGGTGCGGACTCTGTTAGATGTTGGGTCATGGAGGAGGGCAGCTTGTCTCTCACAGTCATCATTGCTATCTCCTTTTAATACTCATTCATCCTGCATGGCAGCTAACTGGGAAAAGGTTGATGCTCTTTCAGTTTGTTTCCATCCTATGTGGAATATTTACTGTGGTTGGAAGTCCTGCCATTTTGAGGACAGCAAACAGCAGTGGCCTTTAAAATGCAGAAGATTTTCTTGCGTGTTAAGACCTGCCCCTGAGGCAGAGTTGCTGAGATTCCTCATTATGAGGGCAGAAATCAGCAACAAGGAGCCTGGCCAAGATATCTGCAAAGCCTTGGACAAATACCCAAAGCCAGGAAGCCTTCCAAGGACAATAAAAGTTGATCCCATATTTTGTCTGCAGACATCAGCCCATCTCCGGACCTCCAAAGATTATTTGCATTTGACAAGATTTGTAGTTTCTGTGTATTCCCTGCCCTGTACCCAAAACCTGTTTGGCAAGACTTATTGTCCCCCTCCACCATGTGTCCATGAATAATGGATGAACGTCTCCTGCTTTGTTTTCCCTTAGTTAACATAATGTATTCTCTGGATTAGCTTAGCCCGTCCCTTCTTTAGCATAACCCAAACTTCTAATTACACCAAACCTATATTATACTGAAGTTCTTTTGAATAAATTGCCTTTGTCTTCCCCCTGAGACAGAGTCCGTAGTTATTGACTGTAACACCTCATGATAAAACCTTTGTAGTGAATTAGAGTGAAACAACACTGAATGCCTGGTGTTTGTGCAAGGCAGATTTATTTTAGAACAATTTGGTTGCAACAGAAAGGAGGTAAGTGGCCATTTTGGTTCTTTTCTATGAAAGTGTAAAAATATCACGGAGAAAATATATAAGAAAGAAAGATCCAGTGACGAGATTTAATTGTTGCAATTTTTATGTCCTTGATCAGAATAATGGCTGCAATCTTGATCTGTTGGGGGTGGAGCCCAACGGAAAGAGAGTTTGTCAGATTATATGCTCTAAAATTAACGTGGGAACATCTAGATCCATCCCCAGGAAGGGGATTCTTTGTGTTTTGAGCAAGACTGTGGGGCATGGACAGTCTTCTGATGGAGGTTTCCCAAAAAGAGTCAGGGTGTACTTTTGGGTCTTCAGTAGTCCATAGACCGTTTCAGACATCACACTCCTAATTGTCCTGGATGGAATCAACCCTGGAGCAACCTAGGTAATGATTAGGCTGCCACACTTGTTAAATTGCTTTCCCAGCATCCAGAATAAGGCACAAACTAGCTTATAGTTGAGAAGCTTTTTACTCCAATCATCTCACAGAGATATCTTCTGCATTGACCAGCAATTTCAGAGGAAAAGCATGAACAATAAATCCTGGGACATGCTAAAAAAAATACACACTGTGTAAAATAAACTGTGATTTTGTGAAGAAAAATAGAATATGGCCCATGAAACGAGCTGCTAGAGACCTCAGCCTCAGATTTCATATTATGAAAGGAGATGTGCCTCTGATAAAATAAACATGGCTTGTTAGAAGGAGAGAGATGGATACTAGCAGACCTAAAAGACATTTATCACAGAAACTCACCTGATGTAGAGGAGAATTAAGCAATATTTGTAGACAAATTTAATCAGATGCAGGAGTTAATAACAGTCTGACTTCTTTGGATTGAAAAGCAAGCCAGGCATCGGTAAATTGTTTGAAAAGAATCTAATTTTTAATCAGAGAGCAGTGGTAATTTTTAAAACCGATGCAAATAAGTAGCTTATAAAGACACGCTGTTGTTCCATATTTGTCAGATTCTGTGTCTTCAGTTAATCTGAGGGAAATGTATTCAAGAGAGCTGCTGTAAATTCCAGTACAGGAAGCAAGCAGAGTTCAATCTGTAAAGAAGCCATGAAGACTTTACTGACCACTACACAAAATCTTTAAATGAAGGGTTTTAGTTTTTGGTTTTCAGGTTTTGGGCTTCTGTTGTTAAAAAAAAAATCTATGACAACAGAATGTGATGGGTAAAACAAAATCCAGGTTAATTAGAAATATTCAGAAACTTTCACAGTAGAGTAAAAATTCCCTCAAAAGCTGATTTGGACTGTTTTTTCCCCTAAATCACAGCTGATCTCACTCTGTGAAAATGTTAGAAATCTTGCCCATGGAGAAGGATCACAGCCTGAGAATTTCCAGATGTTTTCTTGGCCTTCATCAGTTCCTTGCAAAATAGAGAAATGACTTGTTTTCTAGGTTGCAAAACTCTTTTTTGTCTGTGCTGTGCACATCTCTATCATTGACCACCACAGTATCTTCAGACACTGGACAAAATTGCACTGAAGGAATTGCAACAGGACCAAGAGATCGCAGGTTCCTGGGGAGTTTCAGCATTTCTCTTCTGAAGCAGATGACTGGCAGGTGATTTCTGGCTCCTGCTCTATCAAGACAAGAAGCAAAGACACTGTTGATGCTCCACAGATTTGAGCTCTCCAGAACTCACACAGCTCTACAGACTTATTGCCTCTCACTATCGGTAGAACATTTCCTGTTGAATTCCCACTTGGCTGAGCCACAGGGGCCAATAACTTTAGCCCTAGGATGATTTTTTGGGGTTGGAAGGAATTGCCACCTGTCAAGATCTATGAGGGTCTGAAAAAGCCAGCGGAGAGGTGGAGGACAGCAGCTGTGTCAGGCCAGAGAGCACCACTGAAATGTGGCTGGTTTGTGTGTTGCTAGAACTGGAAGAATTTTTAAGAAGGAGAACTGCATTACAGTATTTTCCTAATACATTACACTGTATTAGGAAAAGGGAATGGGATTACAACCAGAAAGGAATTTCTGAACAAACCTGTTCTGAGTTAAAGGAATCATTAATGAATGGGGTAATTAGTACTTTAGGCTGACATTTAGTCAAAAGGTTTAAATTCACCTCAGTGCCCTCTCGATAGAGGACCTGGAACTGACTAAGAAGAATCAGTGATTCCCACTAAATCATTACTTCTTGTGGCACTTTGAGAGGACATAGGTAAGCCTAAATTTTGCCTCTGCATTTGAGGCTTGGTAATGCGTTTTGGTAAGGTGTGAGACTAGTAAAAAGATTGAGCTATTTCTGCTGCAATGCTTTTTTCTAAATGTGCACAGAAGAAACTTAGATTTAAAAACTCAATCCAGCTAAAAGGAAATGATGAACTATACCAAAAGATAAGTCTTTGTTTCACTGACTTTAAGAAATGAGGAAGGTGGAGATTTGTCTGCACTAGGAATCAGATTACCAAGGCAATAAAATGAGGAATTAGGAATAGAATAGATAAGAGTTGAAGAGACTATTAAAAGATTACAGAGCCTAGAAACTGATATAATAGAACGATGACTACACAACCTGTATCTCACACTCCTAAAGCAAACTGGGAAAACATGCAAGAAACCGTTCATGGATGTACACAGTATTAAAATACTTATTGAAATAAAATTCTGAAAAAAAATATTAATCTGATTGAAAACACTTTGCATTCCAGGAATAAAAATTCTAAATATAGTCTTTAGGCTATGATTGAATGAATTTTGGGTACTTCAAGAAAACAAACATACTCACAATGTCCAATGGACATGGGCAATGATTAGGCATTCATATATGTATGCACACATGTTCATATCCACATATAAAAGTGTGCTATTTTTTGAAGCCTTCACGAAAAAAAAAAAAATTGTACTAAGTCTTAACTGAAAAAAACACCAAACCATTCTCTCAATTTTATTATGAACCCTATGATATATAACATTTTTCTTTAAGCCCAGGTTATGGAGTCAAATGATTGCATAAAATAAGAGCAGAAGGGGAAGAAAAAAAGATTCTAACCCTCGTGGATATAAGTAAAAAGTTGAAAGCATGAAAGGAATGCAGAGTAAAAGCTCAGAATGTCAAAATGATCCTCCTTAAATAAAAATATCTCATCACTTCAGTTCTAATGTGATTATTTTTGCAGGGCTTGCCCTACTTTTTTTTTTTAACTTAAAGATTAGTTATAGTGCAATCTGTTCACCCCGGAGCCATTTTGATGACATAGAATGCAAATGAGATTAAAGTGCTTTTGTGTGTGCCTCTCTGTGACCCATTGAGGGCTTGATAGTGTGGTAACTGTTTTTTCCTGCTCTAGACCTGGGTTTACAGGTACTTATTTCTCCTAAAGAGGAGGAACACAAAAAAGAGCAGGGTGAGACATCTTTCTGAGTGGATGGCTTTGGGCGCAGGCACAGGACCTCTTGTCACACTGTCAGGAACCACAGACGACCTAAACCCACAGCACATTCTCTTTAGGTACCAACTAAAATACGGTAATTAAATTTTTTTATTTTAGTTGTTGTCGTAATGGTCAGGGTAGGTCAAGGAAAAGCGACACATCTTCTTCAGGAACGGGAACCAGAAAGCCCTTTATTATATTAGAAACTACGGCTTATATAGACTTCAGTATGGACACATGTCCATGGACCATTGGCTTCTCTATACATAAATAATTCTTAATTGGACACACAGACCACACATGTCAGTAAACATGACTCACCACTTTAGAGACCAGATTTCCATTCTAGGTGTCACAGCCTTTCCCTTCCGTGCATATCACCCTGACGGTGTGCAGAAGTTCCTAGCACTCCAGAGAGACCCCAGACCAGCTGGGGCCCCCCATATTTAGTCTTTTGGGATATGGCATATATTTGCCTGGTATATGTTCTGCTTTTGTGCAATTTTGCGTTTCCACTCTTATTTTCCAAAGGGATTCAAGGGAGGATTTCGAGACATCCCTGATGACAAGCAGATTTGGGGGGCACCAGCATTGTAGGCCATGTCTGTGGTCATGATTTTATCTTTTAGTGGCAATGCTATTCAAAAGCAGTACATCATCACCACAGAATCATGGAATCATAGAATATCCTGAGTTGGAAGGGACCCACAACAAACACTGAAGCCCAACTCTTGGACCTGCACAGGAAGCCCCCAAGAACCAGACCATGCCTGACATCTTTGAGAGGGTATTTTTCTTTAAAAAGAGAGTATTTTATTAGTTCTTATTAAAACACAACCCAGTCTGAGATCCCAATTTGAAGAATGAAAAAAACATTTATTGGCATAAATTAATGATGCATATTTGTAAGTGATTTTTCTTTGATGTATTGACTAGGACTAGCCTGCTAATTCGTCCTAGTTAACGAGCTATGCAGGTATGTTTTTTTGTTTTGATTGTTGTGGTTTTTATTTGGTTTTGTTTGTTTGTTTTCTTTCATGTGACATCACAATCAAATAACTGAACTGAGGTAAAATAGCTTGTGAACATTATCTTCACAAAGCTATACGCTTAGTCCTCGTTTATTGTCTCCATATTCCTTGAGACGGCTCAATAGTACCAATTTCATGCCACTTATGCTTGATTAAGAGCCATTGTAAATCAATCCGTCACAAATTAACACTGGGATATGTTAAAAGTATCTAAAATGGCACTGCCTAAAAATACTCTGCATAATACAGCTGGGTAAAAATGAATTCTTTGGTTGCCTGATGAATCTAAAAATCGTGATAAAAAAATTTACTTGTAATAAAAAAAAATTGGTTTATTGAATATTTTGAATGTTTCAAATATTCAATATTTTTATTGGATATATTGAATATATTGAATATTTTTCTATTTCTGCAGTAAAAACAGAATAGGAACTTTCAACATGAATAAAGATTTTTAATATAGTAAACCTGAATATTTCTTTAAAACACATGAAATGAATAATTTTTCAGATGTTCTTTTTGACCATTCTGACAAATGGATCCAAACTTCAGAAAATAAAATTGCCACCAGATCTGCGTTTTTAATTTTCATAAATATTCCTCCAAATATTTCATCCAACTGTGCCAGTTGCAAAAAAAAAAGAAGTCTATTCCGGATCATCAGATTGTGCGCAGTGATTCCCCAATATGAAACGCATAGAAGAAGTTCACCTTTATCTACAGGCCAGGTAAAATTCAGGATTTATGACGGAGTGTCTTGTGGAACTGGTCCAGAGTTCCTGGTTTTTCTGCAATGCAAAAATACCTCCCCAGTTTGGAGACTTTCCAAACAATTATAACAATAATGATAAAGCCTTACATATACTATGTAAAAGAAAGCCAGGAATAAATAAATATTTTAAGAAAGAAGAGAGGGAAACCTTAAAATCAATAGAAATGTAAAGGAATCCTGCAGCAATGAAATCCCCTTAACTTCATGGAGCTCATTTCATCTGATATACTGTTGAGGTGAAATGCACACTACTTACAGAATACCCTGTTACTTTACTTGCTGCTGCACTGGGGAGGGGGCAAGGAGTGGGTGCAGAGAGCTCTTAAATAGAGTGTCTTAATGGATCAGGGTCTAATTGCTAAGCCCCTGGGCTAAAACGTCGGTTTTGAAGCTGACACCTCCAGATGCTGAGTAAGCAAAGCTTTCTAGGAGGCCTGTATTACAGCACAAAGACTGGAAAAATATATTTAAAATTTCTACAGAGTTTCTATGAGACATTCTTCTGGGAATATACAGCTCATGGATCTTAAATCCTCTTCCCAAAGGCCTCTTCATTACAGGCTGTACCAGTAACACGTCTTAGATGCTGGAAATCATCAGACTAGCTGCCCTGTCTCTGTGGTGAATCACTGCTTAAGTTCTAGGCATTTACTTTCTGTCCAAGGATGTACTTCATTCTTAACCTGCTTTCCTTAACTCAGGAAATTATTTTCGGCCTGTTATTCAACAAAACAGCTTAGTGCTTCTTTCACTTTAATACATCATATTTGTTGATAATCTGCATATAAGTTGCATGCCAAGAAAAGAGCGAGGTCTCAACAGACGCTCAGGGTCTGTCACATCTGCAGCCCTGGCTGGAGCCCACTGAGGAGAGCGGATGTGCCCTGGTTTGTTGGAGAAGGTGTAGAGCTGTGATGTTGTACCACCTTTGGAACTGACCTAGTAAACCACCTTGGCAAAGCTGTGTGGGCTTGTGGGCTCACATCCCAACTTGCCAGAATACCCCCCATTCTACAGGACAAGGGCACTGAAGCTGCGCTCGACACAACCCACTTGAGTTTGGCAGTATTAGCTTAAGATTGGTAAAATCCTAATTACAGATGGTGGTTCCCCAAGCATGGTTGAGGTTGTTTTTCACAGCCTCCTGCTCCCAGTCTCTCTCCTCTCCCTTCCCTGCCTACTGAGCTCAGCACTGGTCTTCCATGGGCCGAGAGAGGCGGACTCACCTGAACTGCACAGGAGATTTACACATATGTGCACATACATGTGCTCTTTTCAAGTATGAGCTTGATAAACATAGGATCATAGAACGATTTGGGCGGGAAGGGATCTTAAAGATCACCTTTCCATGGGCAGGTGTGGCAGTAAACAAACAATATCAGAAATGGAAAAAGTCTTGTGAGAAATGGGCTGGTTAAGAAGGAAGAAAAGCTAACCTGAATACCTTAAAAGCTGAAGCTGTCTCTATTGTTTAAGATGGAGTTTTTGTTGGTTTTNCCCTTTGGGGGGGGGAAACTAGCAGGGGTAGGACAGCTCCCGGCAATGTAAAGGAGAAAAAGCCTCCCGCTATCGGGACGTGATCCCCCCATAAATCAACCGTCGTAGGGCAGGGACACCTTCCACTAGTCCAGATTACTCAGAGCCCCGTCCAAGCTGACCTTGGACACTTTCAGGGATGGGGCATCCACAGCTTCTCTGGGCAACCTGTGCCAGGGTCTTACTGCGCTCAGAGGGAAGAACGTCTTCCTAGTATCTAACCTAAACCTACTCTCTTTCAGTGTGAAGTCATTCCCTCTTGCTCTGTCACTACAGGGCCTTGTAAATACTCCATCTCCATGTTTCTTGTTGGCCCTCTTCAGGTACCAGAAGGCCATAAATAGGTCACCCAGAACCCTTCTCTTTTCCAGGCTGAACAACATGAGCTGTTTCAGCCTTTCCTCATAGGAAAGGTGTCCCAGTCCTCTGAACATCTCTGTGGCTTTCCCCTGGACTCAGTCCAATGAGTCCATGCCCTTCCTGTGCCAAGGACCACAGTCCCCAGTTCCAAAGGGAGGAAGGTCTCACTGCCAGCTGTGTTCCCACATCTAATACTCTAAAAATCTCACTGTACCTAATTTAACCAAAAGAGAGATTTAGGGGACAGGATTGGTCACCATTTATATGTCGAGTATAGGGAAAGTGCTGAAAAAACAAGAACAATGACAGAAGCAAGAGGATGGAGATGAGATGTTTCTCTGGCAGTGCACTGAAGTCCCTGGTAGATGAAGCAAGTCCCAAGTGGCTGCAGTAGAGAAAAAGTGCTAAGAGATTTTAAAATAGTTTTATCCCTTTCTGGGAGAAGCTGTACATCTTAGTAGGCACAGGGGGAGTGTCTCTTTTTAAAGGAAAAAGCAACACCACCTCCCCATGTCTGTCCACTGTTACATTTTAATACAATAAATAAATGGGAAAGCATCCCTAGATAAGGCTGTTATAGTATAGGGGTTCCACCTCTCCAAACATGCCATGACGCTTGGGATTTTTTGTTAATAATTAATTTTTTTAGACTTTACAGCCTTATCAGAATGGAAATCAAAGAATGAAGTCAGGCTTTACTGTTCTTCCAGTGAATTCTTACTGTAAATAATTTCTTCATTGATAAATAATTTTCAGTAGCAACTCCTTGGCATCATGGCATTACTAATTAAAAAAATGCAAATGCTAATACTGGTAAATTATTCTGTACTACCTAAATATTAAGATAGATTTTTTTTTTCCTATGAAAACACTACAGTACTAACCCGATGTGGATGTTGTAATGGTAAAATATAAAAGATAGACAAGAAAGGAGACAGTCTTATTTTGTCCGTAGTTATATTTAAACTTCACAGTAAAGCTTGAAAAGTAAGCTCAAACTTCTGTGAATGCAATACACCAACCTTGCAAGTGATTTAATTTGGAATAAATCCTGCACTGCTATAGAGTACAGGAAGGAACTGGAACAGCTTCTCCAAAACACTGATCAGGCAAGAAGGAGGAGCAAGGGTTCAATCCATTGGCAGAGTTATCAAAAGTAATTATTTCTTAGAAAAAAATAATTTCCTTAGGAAAAACAACACTTCAACATCTCATCAACCAACCTGGGTTCTTTCAAAATGTTCTGGATTTACCCAGAATCTCTTTAATCCTTTTCTCATGCTTTCCTTTCTCTTTTGCTACATAAAATAAAATATTCTTCTAGGAAGAGGGCAGGTCTGCTGCCAGCACTGGCACTTATCTATTTTAAGTTTTGACAAACTCAATGTAAGTGGGCCCCACACATTACAAAGTTAACTGACATCATTCCTTCAAAGGCCTATTAAGGTGATCTAGCTCAAAATAGTTACACATTTTAGGAATATGCTGAATCTAACTCTGCCAAACATCACAATCAAATAGAGAACTATAGAAGACTTTAATACAGCAATAAACCCAATTCCCAGAAAGAGGGATTCAGAAGTTCTTCTCTTCTTTCAGTCTTAATAAATGAGACAAAAGTCCCATTTTTCCTGTTACTGGTCACTGTTCAGTGGTTTGTGAAAATTTAATCTCCTTCTACACAGGAAAACTGTCTCTGAAAATGGTTTATTTATTAACAGAGACTCTTGTCATAGAAAAGCCTGACAGTCCTTGTACAAGGTTTGTGTTCAGAAGGCCAGGAACTGAGACATTCAAATGAGAAAAAACTTAACCTGTAACAAATAACTGTGTTTGTGAATACCAGATGCAACGGACTAAAAAATCCTGTGAGTTCATTAGCATAATAACTTATTTGGGTATCACACCCCTGTGCTTCCTGAGCTTAAAAGAGATGACTTTAACCTCAAAGAGATTGAGTGTCTCCATGATGTACCCTTATTTTTACATCTGTGTTGTAGGGTAACTATGACAGCTGCCTTTGTAAAGCATTTTGACATCTAGTGATACAGAAAGAGGTGACTTATCTGGGTTTACCAGTTCTTAATGTTGTTCTGTACCTTCAAGGGGCAAGTGTGGAGCACAGAAATAACAGAGGAACCTTCTGGTCCTTTTGAGCAAGAATGGAAGAACGCAGTCCAGAGCAGTTTCTTCCTATAACAGAATTAAAGACTCAAGCACAGAATGTTTATCTTGCTCCTATTACTATTGATACAGCAGCATGTGGAAAGAATACTTGTATTTTTATCTCCAGATAATGATGCCTTGACCGTTTGCTCCAGCCTTTCATTGGAGGCAGTGTGCATCAGGGACTTCATCGCCAGCCCTGTTTTTTCTTAAGAAGCATTAAGGAGAGGTGATGAGGAGCAGAGAGGTTTCTGATGGGCCACTAGGGAAAGGAGGTACTGAGTGAAAATGTCAAGGTAGAAATTCTTGGCACAGTAATCAAGACAGGCTCTCAGGACTTTTTAAAATATGTCTTTAAATCTACTTACAGTCTGGCTGAAACCAGATTTGCAGTCTATTTTTGCAGCTGCCAGTCTCCACTTAGGAAAGCTTTAGCGTTGGATATGGATAGTGTACTTCAAAAGGTAGACAGAAACCTTTGAAGTGCACACAGATATAATGATGTGGAGGGTTACTCAAAAGTATGGGTTTCCTCTCACAACAAAGGTATTTAGAAATGTTAGGATCCCAAAGGTGTTTGGGATTTCGTTTGGAAAAAGGTGGACAATGCTTTAGATTTTACAACCAAATGTCTTTATGTAATTAGAAAGCCCGTTTTCTATAGTTGCCTGCTTTATGTATGTGCATAGGTGAGGGACAGAAGCCACCTCTTTATATTGTGATATTTTTCTATTTAAGAATTTGCTAACAATATCTTTGAACTTACAGAAACACATTTGGAAAATGCCTGTAAGGACCAGCTCTTGAATCAGCCTAAATCAGTTGTGGTTAATAAAGTACCTCATTTAATACTGAGATTTTAACAATGTGCAAAATTTGCCATTCCATCATCTTCTTTTGACTGAATTTTTAGAATGTTTATAGAATGTGTCTGCACATTGAACCTAACATTTTCAGTGGACTACTTTGTAAAATATTTATGTAAGATAATCTATCTGAAAAGGACGAAAAGTTCCTATTCAGACTATCCTTTGACAAAATCCACTTCCTTTTTTTTTTTCACTTAGGTCAAATAACTATCACAAAAATAAATTCAGGTACAAGCAAATCCCCTTCCCTATAACAATTACAGGTAGAATTTTATTTCAGGAGAGTTTACCTAGAGATGTGTGGACAGCTAGAAGGCACCTAACTGAATACATTAGAGCACTGTTGATACTGTAGAATAGTTCTGTACTGTTGGCTATTGTATTTCTACTAAAAATTAAAATTTGGAATAAAAAGTGATAGCTAGACTATAAATAAAACTATGAAAGAGTATTTAAAAGACTACATCTTCACTTGCATTTTTAATTTAAATTGGCATAGCTCTAGCAACATGTTTAGTACACAATTTTGAGGTATTCCTTGCAGACTGCTTCAATCTCCCACATCTCAGATTAGTGCCTTAGATGCTGGGCTGTGGCATAATCTGGCATCTTTCTTTCCATTTACACTAGGTCTGCAGAAGTTTTATTACAAAAAGGTGGAGTTAGGAAAAAAAGGTTTTGAAATTATTTCACCCGCCTTAGGTACAATATGGTATTTTATCAGGTGATTTACCATGAATCTACACATGTAAACTGTTTAAATTTTATTTCGGTGTAAGCCTGCTGTTAACTGTCCTACTGACCTATAGTTCTGGTGTAAAATTTTTTAATATGAGAATGCCCCTTTCACTAATAACCAGCACTTCACAGAAAGCAATATTTGAGTAAATATGCCTATAATGCCAGAAAAGAGGCTTTTTATTTTTACTCCAAAATGTGACATTCAAAATGTGACATTCACTTTGACCCTTAAAATAATATCATATATTGTTAAGGAAGCACTACAAGTACTCTCCTACTGGCTTTGTTCCCTGGATTAAGAAAAGGAAAGTAAGTACATATGTAGAAAATAAACTTGTGGATTCTCCATTATTTGCTAAATCTATGATAAATAAACTTTGAAGATCATTGACCTATGCTGAGCCTGTAGTATTGCTAAGATTTTAGAAAGTAAGCAAAAATACTTGAGTGGGGTGGTTTTTTAATTTTTTTATTTTTTTTACAGCTAACCAATTTTTGCTTTCAATATAACAGCATGAGAGAAAAAGGAAGCTTACACACGTGGAGCTAGATCCACCCAGCCAGGAGGACAGTTCTGCACAGTTTGCTGTACTTAAAACTGGAGTGACTGGCAGCTGCTGGGCTTCTGCCCCATTTCAGGAATCTTCGAGCAGTTGCTGCAGTAGTTTGTCCACCTCCTCCCCCTGCCATCAGCACAGGGGACGGTGGCCAGGGCCACTTTAGTCCTGGCTGGTCTCCAGCTGCTAGAGCAGCTGGCCTCTTGAGGCTGCTGGCAATCAGTGAAAATCAAATCAGCCCTGTGCAGTGAGGTGGTGCTGGAGTGAACTGATGCTGGGAAAGTGCAGAGTTGGTATGTTGTTCCTTGTTGGCCAGAAACGTAGATCAGCATTTTCAGACGACTGCTTTCTGTCTCAAGAGGTGTTTCAGTCTGTTTTAGTGCCTTAGGAACCTCACATTGAGAAACATACATTTGGTCTTATTATAATGCAGCTGGAGAGATTAAAAACTTGTAAGAGAAGTCAGGTCAAAGTGTCACACAGCTTGATTCCAGTAAAATTATTCTGAATCAAAATTTCATTGAAGGAGATACAAAGATAATAATGTTTGCATGGCAGGATGAAATACTTTCCAGAAGTTTTGTAGGGGGAAGCAGAGGAGAACGTAGCCATGCATAGGCAAGTTCTGGCCAAGTTGGGTTTCTTTTTCCCATAAACAGTAACAGAGTAGATATGCAGTCCTAGCGTCAGACTACATGTATAGGACTTTGTCTCATAAAGCCAATTCTGATGTGACTTTCACTCACCTGGAAAGTCTCTCAGAGATCCAGCGCAGTGGCAAAGCTGATCACAACATGCTTAATAGGCAGAAACTCCAGTCCTGTCTCCCTATCTCCCAAGGCACTTGACAGATGAAAGAATACTTCCTTCTTTTTGCCTCTTTTGTGGCTTTCCTCCCCCTGCCATACTTAAAGGATAGGGAAAGAGAAAAACAGTGTTTTGTATCAGTCTTCTAACTTCTCCCATTCCTGTTACACTGAGACCCTCTGCTCACTCTGCTCTGTGGCATCCTTTGTTGGTTTCCTGCCCTATTGTCCTAGTTATAGTGGCTGGGACCAGTTTATCACTGTGGGAATGTAACTGGAACTGTGTATTCCATACCCTCTCTGCCATTTATCATGAACTGTTAACGATGCATTGTTTGCAACAGCTGCCCAGGACACACCTGACACCCTCAGGCTATGGACTGTGTGCATGGGAAAAAACAGAGATAAGAAGGTTCCCTGTTTTCACACCAATGATTCAGGTGTGATAACTCCCCTCCAGGAGTCATTAACACCTTCACACCCAACCTGAGGGGTCATGTCTGCTAATGGGCCATCAAGTAGACCAAAAATATCCTGTGACTCACTGAGTAAACTGCCCATTGTGAAAACCCTCACCCTGGGGGAGGTACTGGGTGTTCCTATCTGAACTGAAGCATATATAAGCTTGGGGTTTTGGAACTTGAGGCACTCACTCACTCGTCAGACTGAGAGGAGGACCAGAACCTCAACAGGACTGCAACTACCACTCTCAACCAGACTGCGACCACCAACCTTCTGGAAGGAAAACAGGTTTTTCTTTTCTTTTTGCTTTGGACTCAGGGGGACCACGTGGTGCTCAGCACAGGGGCTGGTGAGCACCATACTGTTTGTGCCCCAGGGGGCTGGGTCGTACAACTGGGTTTTGAGGGCTGAAACCAATTTTCCTTTGTATCAGTGTATCCATTGTAATCTTTTTAATAAATTGTAGTTCTGACTTCTAAACTCTTTTGAGTTGGATTCATTTCTCCTGCCGGTTTACTTTTAAAACCAGCACACCTATCTATGTAAATCTAAGTCAATGTTTCCAGAGAAAATGCTTAATAACCTCAAAGAGTTATTGCTTTGTTTGTGCATGATACAGAGAGTAAAGAATAAAGAGCAGACGCAGAATGACCTGACCCCGGTATTTGTATTGAAGACTAATAATGCAATGCTTGCCCAAGAAAAGGTGGTTTCTTTGGCAAACATGCTGGTGCCAGGAATATGCACGAGTATTAAAATCCCCAGAGACAGGGCACTTTCTAAGAAACAGTTTTGTACAGCAGGTTTCAAGTGATGAGAATCTGTTGCTTTGCCTCCTGAATGAGCTGGAAGTACCAATTCACTGTGAATTGATTTAGTGGTCTGTCAGCAAATATAACTAGAGCAGCATGAGTTTCACTGCACCTCCACAATTTGTTTCACTTCTTTCCATCTTTTGAGCTTTCCATGTATTGTTTCCCTGACCCTTGCTGCTATGAGATTTATCTTCAGCAGCCCCAATTCTTCCTCCCCAACTGAAGTTTTGCCAATTGAGGTAAGCAGGTATTCATCACATGGTGCTGTATTTTTGAGGATTGATGGATGTGATGAAGTGTTGCAATTTGAAACACTAATTTCTTTCTAATTGGTGAAGTTCAGAGGGAATCGCAGGCACTTCCCATCTGCTTGCTTTCCTCCAACAACAGGCTGTCATTGTGAGATTGGCTAAATTTCTATACAAAGGAAGAGAATAAAGGTCCCACAACCAAGATGCCATGCACAGAAGTAGTAGCACACGCTACTGGATCCCAATGGGGAATTCTCATTATGATAATAACAAAGCAGTCCTGTGCATCTTGCCTAGGCAGATCTGATGCCTGGAGATGCTGCCTTCTGCTGAGTGACTCAGTGAGTGGGAGGGAACCTCTGCAATGTGTGTGAGCACCTGAAAGGAGCGTGTCAGGAGGATGGATCAGGCTCTTCTCAGTGGTGCCATGCAGGAGGAAAAGAAGCAATGGGCAGAAACTGCTGCACAGGAATTTCCACCTGAGCATGGGGAAGAACTTCTTCACTGTGCAGGTGACCACATACTGGAACAGGTTTCCCAGAGGGTGTGGAGTCTCTGTCCCTGGAGATATTCCAGAACCGTCTGGTCACAACTGTGTGCAATGTGCTCTGGGATGACCCTGCTTGAGCAGGGAGGTGGGACCAGGTGATTCACTGTGGTGCCTGTCTGTGATTCTATGGTTCTGTATTCTGTGATTCTGTGATCATCACAGCAGGTGACTGTGGCATTTATAGTTCATGCACAGACTATGTTTCAATTGTATCCTGAGTTTGAAAAAACAAAGAGCTTGATTCTGTCCTGTAAAAATGTCCATTACACGTGATAGCTCTGTGACCTTTCACAAATTTCTTCTCTGTCCACTGACAGCTAAATTCCCAAATGTTTCCTATTCATCTGCCATCCTCCAGCACTGTCCATGCTGTCCTAGCAACCAGTGCCACTTTTTCTCATCTGAGTGACAAGGTTCTCATTCTAACCATTTGCTGCTGATTTAGAATTTGGCCTTTGTGCAAGCACTGATGGTAGCTTTGCCACTTGCGTCATGTTTTATGCATAGTACAACTGTCATGATGTACCTCATTGCAATGAAGCAAATGTCATTGCCACAGAATTCAGGTTTTTGTTTATCCCTTTGGGAGGCTGCTGCTCCTGTTGACATGCTTCTAACTACTGGAATTAAAACACTCAGAGATGAAACAGGGCCTTGGTAGTTCTGCAGAAATGGGGAAATTCTCCCTGTCTCAGCATTTAGGCACAGGCCAAATGGAAATACAGTATTTGCATGGGAATCCTAATCTGTTGCTTGCAAAATCCAGTACCTTTAATACCTTTCTGCATCTCAGCATCACATCCACCTTATTCACAGATGCATCGCATTGAGAATCCTCCAACAGTTGAATTGGAGACATGGAAAATGGAAAGAAAGAGAGAACCCTCAACCTCATCTTACCTCTGACTCCCACAGAAAATTCTATACAAACATTGCATTTGGACTGCCTTGCACTGACTGCTGATTGACTGCTAAATTCACTACTGGCATCTCTGCCCAAGCAGATGCAGGGAAGACTCCGGCCCTCTATTTTGAAGGCTCACCCAACTGTGCATTCATAAAATTGGAACAGCAGCAGTAATTTGGCTTCCTCTGGCTCTTTCAGTTTCTTTCTGGGTAGACCTCAACTGCCTTTTAGAGAGATTTGCTGCTGCTAATTTTTTTTAACAGACCATCTGTCTCATTTTGTATTCTAGAGCATTCTTCCCCATTTCTTGTCATGTTTCCAGCAGAAGAAGAGAAGTTACTTGGACTGCTCGTGCTGCAGATAGTTAGCATACTGCTGTTCTGTTGCTGGCGCTGCAGAAAACAGAAGGGCCACCCTGTCAACATTCCCTTTCCCTGGGCAGGAAGTCCTTCAGTCCACTTAGCAGGGAAGGGTCTTGACATTTTCACAGCTCCCCCAACAAGTTCACTGACACTGAAGACATTGCAAACCCCTCTTGTAAAGTGTTAGGACCAGACTGGCAATAGCATAGGTAGGAAAAAGGAGCCAGAGACATTTTTTATCCTCCAGGGAGAGTACAGCTCTTACTGTTGTCATGCCCAGTTAGTTGGACCACACCAAGAACAACATTTTTACTGCAGATCTCTTAGAATCATAGAATCATGGAATGGCCTGCATTCAAAGGGACCTTAAACATCATCTAGTTCCAATCCCTTGCCAAGGACAGGGACACTTTCCACTAGAAGAGGTTGCTCAGAGTCCCATCCAACCTGGTCTTAAATGTTTCCAGGGTGGGACATCCACAGCTCCTCTGGGCAACCTGTTCCAGTGCCTCACCATCCTTGCAGTAAAAAATGTTGCGCCTAATAAGTAATCTAAACCGACTATCACTTTAAAGCCATTCCCCCTTGTTCTGTCACTACAGGCTCTTGTGAATAGTCTCTCTTGATCCTCTTTCTCCCTGGAAGGCCACAACTAGGTCACCCCAAAACCTGTTCTTTTCCAGCCTGATCACTGAACACCAGTCGTAGTAGGGACACAACAAAATACCCTCTAAAGTGTGGAGCACAGCTGGAGAGACTTTAAACAGTGCTCCTTGCTGAACCATCAAGCCACAGGTGTCATCAAAACTGGAGGTAGGCAGAAAATACTTTTATTTCTGTATGTTTCTGGTTCTGACACTCATATGCTTAACTTTTTACAACTCAAGCAGGTAGGAAAGCTGCTTATAACACAAACTTCATAGATTCTAAATTCCATACCAAAGAAATTGAAATGTGCAAGACTTAAGAAAAGTGAAAACATGAAAGAAATTACAACTGATATAAGGCTATACAGTAGATTTTGCTGTGAGTTCCTCACAGAAATCTAAAGATTTAAAGACTAGTAATAATTCTTATTTGGTTTCAGATACCAAGTGTTGATGCTTTCCTAAATGATTTATATGGACTCCCATACAGCCATTGGAGAGAAGGACGATTTTCTGGAATGTGAATAATATGTTTTAGAAATCCACTTTAGAGTAGGTTGATGTTCTCCCTAGAAGTGTGCATTTTCTTTAATTGCACAGTCTAAATCACTAACACTGTTGTATATCCCTGCTGCAATGTTCTCATTTGACCAGATAAGTCTCCCCTAAAGAAACTATTGGAAGATTCAGGAATAATCACTTAGGAAGCCATTAGAATTTGGCAAGAAAAAGAAGGCACATTGATGCTAAACAAGTGATTACTGCTCTAATTCATTGGACATCGGGATTATCACATCTGCGGCATCTATTTGCAGGGCAGCCCCATCACCAGGTCACCACCCTCTGGCACTGGCCCTGATTTCTGAATGCCAGTCTCATAAAATAATGGAATAGCCTGGGTTCGAAGGTACCTTCGAGATCACCCAGTTCCAGCCCCCTGTGGTGACCAGGGACACCTTCCACTAGACCAGGTTGCTCCAAGTCCCATCCACCCAGGCTTTGAAGACTTCCAGGGATGGGGCATCCACAACTTCTTTGGACGACCTGAATCCAATGCCTCACCACCCTCACAGGGAAGAATTTTCCCCTAATATCTATTTTAAACCAACTCTCTGACAGTTTGGAGTTGTTCCCCCTTGTCAGTTTGGAGTTGTTCCCCCTTGTTCCAAGACTACATGGTCTTGCTCGCTGAGGAAATTCTGAGCCCACCTGACCCACCCAGAGCATCACAAGGTTTTGGAAAACCACAATAAACTCTTACTAATAGAGGACACATGTGGCAGCAAGGCTGAAAATGGGTGCCACAGAGGACTGTACAAAACCAAAGCCTCAGTATATGTCAGGTCCATGTGCATCATGTGAAAAAAGATGCCAAAACCAGAATTATAGTTCATTGTTTTGCAAATGTTTACAAACGCAGTGTAGGACACACAGAAAACCAGGGGGTTCTTTACAGGAGCAATGGAAAGTGTTTCTGCAGGAGAAAAGGTTGCTCAGTGGGGACCTTATAGCTCTCTACGACTACTTGAAAGGAGGGTGTAGCCGGGTGGGAGTCAGCCTCTTCTCCCAGGTATAAAGTGACAGGATGAGAGGATATGGCCTCAAGCTGTGGCAGGGGAGGTTCAGTGTTGGACATCAGGAGGAATTTCCTCATGGAAAGGCTTGTTAAATATTGAATGGACTGCCCAGGGAGGCGGCACAGGTTAAGAAACAATGGGATTTGGCACTTAGTGCTGTGGTCTAGTTGGCGAGACGGTGATTGGTCAAAGGTTGGACTCGATGATCTTTGAGTTTTTTTCCAACCTAAATGATCTGGAGATCATAGGAATACTAATATAAAAACAAGTGAAACATTCACTAACTTATGCTGATCACAAACAAAAAGGGTGCATGGTGCAAAAAATGCTGCTNGGTGATCATAGGAATACTAATATAAAAACAAGTGAAACAAAAAGGGTGCATGGTGCAAAAAATGCTGCTTACAAATAATTTAATTTTATTGCAGGATGATAAGATAAAGCAAACATTGTACTGTTTCTCTGAAATATAGGCAATAGGACAAAAAAAACCTAGAAAGAAATTAAATTTGTACCATTATTGGAGGTGAACCATGCCAGGTTCAAGTGTATCTCTCTGCTCTTTCTGATTAGAAGGTGCACTTCTGGAAGGACAGTTCATGCTTTTCAGGACCCAGGTGAATTTTCAAAGGACTAAATACTACAGAAACTCTAGTCCTGCCACAGACAAATAATTTATGCCTGTATAAAATTTCTTCTGCTTAATTTTATTTTCTTCTAAGAAAGCTGTCATCTAAAGAGAACACTTCATAATGTTGGAATTGGGGCATGTAATCTCCAAACCCAAATAACCTTAAAATTTATTTTGTCTTATACATCTACAATTCTTACAGAGGGAAAATGACTGGGAAGCTAGCTGATGCCATTTATGCTGCCTGAATTATTGCCGGGGCTCTGATCGTCACCTTATGAAAACAGAACACTAGATTAACTGGGTTTTTTTAATCTTTTTGGAAAGCACCAACTCAAAGGGCTACCCTTTGGGCTTATTTATTTCCCTGAAAAATTCAACAACTTGATAGCATTGATTGAACACAATGTATACAGAAACAACCTGCTTTCCCTTATTGGAAAAGTAGTGAAAACGTAGCAACAGGTATCTCTGACAATGTGAGTGGTACTGAGATCCCAGCTCAAAAACTATCAGACCCATAACTGAATGAACAAGTTTAAATACTGTGTAGTAGAAATTAAATGCCACAGGAGAGAAATGAAGCCCGTAAGTTGTTTCTATGTGAGGCAGCTAACCATAGTACCTTAAAAGCATTGATGTGTAAAACTGTTCAGCGTTCATGGGTTTTTAAGTCTTAATTGTCAGCTTGGGTTTTTAACTCTGCTGAGGTAATGTAGCAGAAAGTGAAGAATTAAACTGGCTGAAAACAATTCAAAGAACAGTTTGGAGTCAATGTTTTAACAAAATAGGGTTAACCCTGCATATTGGTGGCCTGTGTATCGGTGGGTGTGAGCAAAACCAAAATGCTGCTTGTCCAAAGAAAGGAGATGGTTTTGGCCTTTGTCCGTTTGTATAAAAACCGCATAACTTTATCTATGAGAGGCCAGCTTTAGCTGAAACTTCACATAAACTGATTAGTGCCATGGTCAAGAGGCACCTGGCAGACTTATCATCTACTGAAAATATAGAGATAATTTTTTCTTCATCTACAAATGGATGCAAATTGAATGTTGAACTGGAATAGTCACTGGGGACTTGGAAAGTGAAAAAATAGATAAGACAAACTGAAATAAAAGGGCCTGACAGGATTTTTCATTTCCGAGAGCCAACAGTACTTCATGATGGGTAACAAAGGAACAGATGTGTTGTAATAGGTTGTTTCCTGGTTGAAAAAACATTAATCTCTTGGCTGGACACACTAGAGAGGAGCTGGCAACATCTTTTGCAAAGTTAAGAATGAAGAGTCAAAACCAGCATTGAGCCAATGTGACTGCTAGAGCTGGAACAACCAGAGGCAATGAACTGGTCACCACAGCCAGTGGTCTGGTCTGAGCTCCAGGGACTGGTAAAGCCAACCAGCGAACACCCCATGAACTGGCTGAACACCATGGGGGAGCTTATTGATAATATTATGTAGAAAGGTGTGCCATTGAAGCAGGACTAACTTTGGGCATGGAAAAATGGGGCAAGTGCCCACTCTACAAGGACTAAGCTGCTCCTACAGAAAACATGGACCACAGGCAGTGAATCTACAGCTCTTTGGGTTATTGCTGGATTTGGAGCACAGAGCGGAGCTCAGACAGATCATGGTGTGGGACAACTTGGGATAACATAAAGCCAGACCCTTCTGCAGCCACAGGGGTCTGCCTGTGACCCTGCTCATGCGGGTTCATAGGCTTTTTTCAACATGAATAAAATATGATTAAAGTAACAACACTAAGATGCAATTAGGAAACAGCAAAAGGTAAAGGCTCAACCCTCCAGTAATAGTAAATGATCACAGACTCATAGACCAGGTTGTATTGGGTCGGAAGGCACCTTAAAAATCACCTACTTCCAACCCATGATGAAGTATTTATTTTCATACGTATCTTATTTTCTTTCAAGTTAAATGTGTCCATGGGGAAATAATTGTCCATATACAGATGCATATTTTATTAAAGTGTTATTAGTTTAAATTTGCCTGCTTTTTATCAAATTTATATCCACACAGATATAGTCCGCATTTTATTTACAGAAAAGTATTGATTTTGCTGGTTCCTAAAAGGCACTTGGAAGACACGGTAATGGAACAGGGAGCTGCTTTTTCTTGCAGATCAATTAACATGAATTTCATGGACTGTATAAAATGGACACAATTACAGAGCTCAGCATATTCTTATGGCTTCTCATGCAGCAGCAGCAGCAGCCCCTGAGCCACTTAACGCTGGTGACATACTTGCTGGGAATGCTGGCGGAGAAGTGAACCATCAAGCACAGTTTTTTGGCAGGCTTTTACAGAGCCTAACTGAATTAATTCCACTGATTATACCACCTGCAGTATTTACTTGATGAAATACAAGCAGTGAAAGCTGCTGCACATATCCCTCTTAGGAATGCGGCGCTCACCAGAATGGATGCCCAGGTTCAGCCACTGCCGTAGGTCAGCCGGCACTGCAGGGGTGGGGATTCATTTGCTTAATTATTCTCCCTCATTTTCTCCAGCCCTATATATATTTGTGCATAAACAGGGTGAATTATTCTTTTGAAATACTATTGGAGACATTTATATCCCCCCCTTTTTTGTTGTTTACCAGATTGGTTCACACAAACCAATTACATCTATGGTTTGTTCAATGAATGTTAATTCTCATGATCTTTCTGGTGACTTTGTGCTACCAGCTTGTGATTGACCATTAAAATTGCACGGTGACATTTTGAATGCTTGGCTACATGGCAGGCTTTGATAACTTTGTGACCAAAGTAATAGAAAAGCGAGGTTTTACAATTGAATTATTCAACTTGAGGGCCGCTAAACATTTTTAAACATTGATCACAGCAAAACTTTTGGCAATGCCATTAGATTTTCTACTGAATTGGGTATTTTTATAAGTTTCTGGTTTTTCCAGATCTTTGAATGAAATTAAAAATGCAAGACAGGTAGAATAGTTCTATAATCTATTTTTTGAACATTATTATGTCTACAAAAGAGGGTCACAGGTTGCTCATATGTCAAAGTGATGCTTTATTCATCATTATTTAACAACATTTTAAAATTGCTGGTATTCTGTAAAGGCCTATTTAGTCTTGATTTCATCAGATCAAGAGGATGAGCGATTTTGAAGATAAGATGACCCTAAAATGCCCTTGCTTGTCCCGGTTTTATTTACTTGCATTTGGTTTTTCAATTTGTGCCTGAGCAATATGCAGAATTGTTGCTACCTTTACTCAAACAACAATCTCTGACATATGACGTTTTAAGACATGTCTCCCACACTTTTGGTGAGCACAACTAAGATTTTTGAGGGTGAGAATTTGGAAAAAAAATGTTTTAAATCCAAATTTTACTTTACCCTGTGTAGCTGAAGGTGTTTTCCTTTCCTTCCTCTTTTTCCTCATCTCAGTCACATGATCTTCACAGTCCATTTTTCCAAATGTTTCTCAAGAAATATTCTCAGCTTCAACACATATGAACCACACATTTGAGGACTGGTGTGATCCATTAAATTAGCAAATTAAAGAGGTTGAAATATTTCTTTTCCCCTTGAATTTACCAAAGCCGAATACTCCCAAATCCAGGAGAATTTCTACATTTACTTTTTCTGATATCCATTGTATCAGCCTTTTCCCTTGCTTGGCCTGAGCGGTGCAGAATGCTTGCTAATTTTGGTACAGAAATAGCTGTAAAATAAACATTTCACTTCTAAAATTTTGTTGATTACTTTTGCATTGGGACCAAAAGTACTTCCTTCATATGAAAATAGACCCAGAATATGTTATTCTGAGACAAGTAAAACAAGCATTGTCTTGCTTTTTGCCATTTGACTGGCAAGGCAAGTGCTTTGGTATTAAGTAGGAAAGACCTCTGTGTCTTGTTTCCTATTTTATCTCTTTTAATTTCACTGACTTACAAGACAACATTTTTAAAGGACTGGTGTTTTTTTTTAGTTTTTTAAAGCCAGCTTTGAGACTTTAAAAGGCACCAGATAAGTCCAATCAAAGACATTCTTATGGAGGGTGGTATTGAAAGTCAGTAAGTTTAGTTTCCTTTCTAATGTCGTATTTCTTCAGAGCGAGCAATAATATGGGCTTTTACACTGAAGTTTTTTTGAGAAAGGAAAAGAAAACTTTTAAATAGCCCTTGTTCTTTCTTCTTATGGATTTACAGCCAAGAAAGCGGGGGCCTAACAGAAGGTCAAAGCAACATTCTAGAAGTGTAACTGGACAGCATACTATATGTTTAATAACTTTATATAATTATTATAATATTGAAGGACAATCAATGAGTTTCATATATTAATTTTATCCTTGTCCAAAAGCAATAGTTTGTCTGATAATAAAGTAGCACAAGCTCACTACAGCTAAAAAATAACTGGCTATTTCAGGATTTGATTTTTTTTTTTCTGTTCTACCCTCTTACGTTATTTGAGTTTGATGGCATAGGATTAGCATCAGAATTCCTAACAAAACACTTACGCTTTCTCTATCTACTTAGTTTCACAATGCTGCATTTTTAAGGAGATTATTTCATATTAGTGGAACAAATGTTAATGAGATTTATATTGTAGTGAAAGGACATAGTTTGTGCATGGGGGAAAATATCTAAAAATACTGAAATCTTTTTCTTATGATGGCAGTGGGGCAGAGAGAAGGAAGGAAAGCTATTGTATATAAGGAGTTAAAGGACACTTATTGGAGGTTTAGATATTACTTGTCCCAGCCCTGGCTGTGCAATTAAGTTTGGTCCCTTGGAACTGCTTTTTCTTTGCATGAATGTTTAAAGTGTAATATGTTGACACAGCAATTGCCATGCAATGTCTTGCACTTAATTTTTTTTCTTTTAAATTCTGTCCAGATTCGCACATGTGAGTGAAATAATTATAACTAAAAAAAGAAAGCAGTTTGGTATAATTATTTGCCCTTGAAATTTGGACTAGGAATGAATCACAATATTTATTCACTTTCTTTAATACATTTTTAGAAATGATTTTTCATGTTCCGTATTTTTTAGGTGTATACTGCTCTTAATTTATGCCCCCCGTCTCCTCTCCCATTTTGCACCACCAGATTGTTTAGGAGAACTACGAAATTGATATTTAGTTTGTTTCAACATGATGAGTTAACCCACTCTGAACCCCCTATGGATCCCATTATTCAACTTGGGATAGCACAGCAGAGCTGTCAATCTTAGACTGACAGCTTAATTTGCTGATTCAAGGTCAACTTCTTCTTAATCTTCAGAAAAAATCCCCAAGACTTTTTCTTTTCTCACTCCATTCATATTGTTTGGTCTCAGCCTGCTCTACTTGACACAGTCCAGCCTAAGTCCTGCTCAGCAATTACAGAATAGACCTTACTGATAAAAATGGAGATAGTTTTTCCTGGTCAAAGGTTTTGGTGTTTCTCATGTATTTGAGACAAAAAAATTCCTCCCTTCTGTGTAGGTACAGCTCTTCTCTTGGGGTTTCACTTGGTTAGAAAGTGTTGGGATGCAAACATGCAGGGCTTTATCCCTCTCTGGCTAATCCCACCCTGCCACCAACACCTGTAGCCCTGCCTTGCTGAAAGCCAGGGAAGTCACCCAGTGTGATTTCTGATAATCCAGGAGGCGCGGCAGAAAGCACAGACTTTTCACTGCCTTCTCTCCTTGATGGATTGCTGTGTCCCAGGAGAGACTTTAATTTTCTTCCTGTGCTCTCATTTATGACAGGCACTAGCTAGAAATCAGAACTCCTGCTCTTCTATGAATCTACCTATAATTATATCCAAAATAAGAAATTTACAATGTTATATCATTCTACTTTCCACCCACGCACCTCCAGTCTCAATATGAACTTTAAAGTATTTCCAGAGGTCCAAAGGAGCATATATAATGGATTTTATTTTCATCTAAAAGCTGTGCCAATTCCTCCCAGGAAAAAAAGGGAGCACGAGAAGGTGGAAGGAGACACCCGAAGAGGACTGCTCCCCTCCAAAAGGCTCTGGTGCTCCAAGCCCTCGGAGGAAGTGGACCAAAACAGCACCTGGATTTCCACTGTCAGACCCTGAACTCAAAGACCTGCACTGAGATTGTCAGAAGTACTCAGTAACTCTGAAAGTGCTAGAAAGGGCTTGGATTTCTACAAAGTGCTGAGTGCCATTCCTCCGAAAATCAATTGCCTCGACAGTGCTTCCAGCCAGGCATATAAAACATAAGAACTCCAAATCACTAGTTGGTCTTAAAAAGTCTTGGCTCTGAAACCTGCCAAGTCAGCACCTTCTTTGCCTACTTGTAAAAGCAGCCAAAGAAAGGAAATAGATGAGCCATCAGCTCTGAGCATAATTCCTACTGATTCAGTTCTTAGTTCATGAGTTAGCTGGAAGGGAAAAAGGAGGCATATGAAGAGAAGGTTTTAGTTCTCATAAGACCGTATCCAAATACCTTTAAAACAATAAATAAAGCACTTGTTAGAGGAGTAGCTACTCCTTCTGCACACTTATAAGGAAAAGGAATTAATTAAATTTTAATTACTAAACACATAAACCCAGTATATTAATTAAAGTGGTTTCCAGTTGCAGTAAATGATGCATCAGCATTTTTTTTTTATATCTTATTTCACTGATGACAGCCAGTAATGGGCTTTCAGGCTCAGTGTAGGCTCCAAACACTGCGAGTAGCAGGTTGGGAAAAGCAGCCAAGAAATATTTGACATTAAAAAGCAGATCTCTGCCCCTAATTATGTTAAAAGTCAAGTTTGCAATTGCAAGTGGATGGTCCAGGCAGCAAAGTGAATGTGGCAAAAACCATAACCCAAGACGCTGGGGACTGAGACTCTGCTATAAACCAGAACATAATCAGGCTTCCTTGGACTAAAGCAAGTGGAAGTGATACAAGCTGGATGGGAAAATCAAAGGAGACACCACTTTGCATGTCAGATCATCCCCATCTCATTGCACAGGCTAAAATGACTTGGTAACTCAGCTTGCTCTGGCATGCCAGAAGATAGTGGATTTCTCTGGCTATATCGTAACGATTGTTCACAAAAGAGACTTGCCTCTCTCTCTCTCTCTCTAACATTATTTTTTTTAAAAAATCTGAAAATATGTTCTTCAATAAACTCACTAGCTGACACTGAACCCAGAAATCAAGCGGAACTTTTGCCCAACTTCTCTCCACAAGGATTTGGAGTTACCCAGGCAGAGCAGAGGCAAACTTCTCATCATGCAGAAATATGTTGGTTCAATTGCCACACCTCAGCCTGGAGACACATCTGGGCATTAGAGCTCCCTCAGCTTCTGCTTGCTCCTGACACACTGCTCCAAACCACAGTTTTAATTCCTGCATCTCAAGAGTTTGGACTTTCAAACTTTTGTGTCCAGTCTGTGAGTGAGAGTTACCTGGGACTCCAGCATGGAGTCAATTCTTTTTTCTGTCACAGGTTGGCATTTCTTGAATTTCTCTACTCTCTTTCCTTGCCATTTCACCAGAATCTAGAACCATGGGAATTCTGGCCTGAGACTGTCCAACTTTTCCTCACTTCTCCACAAGTATAGTCTGGCTGACATGCAGGAGTATGCTAGGCAATACAGCCCCGTTCAGACACTTGGGACTGAAATCCACAGCAGCATGACTGAGTAAGGATATCGCTAATTAAATTAACCTATGCTTGGAAGGAGGAGTATTTGAACTCCAATTCCATTTGAGGGACATGTGGCTTGGGACTAAGGGGGTCATAAATACATCTACAGCTGGTGACAGCACTCACTGTGGCTACTTTTAAAAAAAAAACCTTAGTCATTGGCACATTTTTTCCTTTGCCAGAAGGAATTCAAACCTACAGATTTTAGGAGAGTAGTCTGGACAATATCAAAAGAGAAGCTCCGTGGGGTCACTGTGTAAGTTGTTGCTGTTTATCAATCTGCTGTTTGTGTTTTTGGTTGACTTTTCAATGCACAACCTGAAGAGCAAATGCCAAATTTTCTGGAAACAGACACAAAATGAAAACTAATCACCACTGCAACTCCATGGCTCAAAGAGCTCCTAGGAGGTGGCAGGTGACTGAGTCCTGGTCATCATTATTCCCATGGGTGAGATGTTTTTACTGAAACAATCAGATTTTGTGATTATTGCCTGGGGACATTATAAGGCCACTGCAAATGTAAATTCTGTACTCCCTTTGTTCCTTCAATGGCTTATCTAACAATGGTCCCAGTAAGTCTTTCTTCTTTCTGCTCTGTGACTGCTTCTTAAAATAATTTAGACCATGGAAATCTAGACTCACTGATCTAATAGCTTTCTCTCTCTCTGCATTCTATAATCTGATATGTGCCAGAAACCCCTCAATTAAATATAGAAGCTAAACTATATAACCATTTTGAAACAACAAACACATTTTTTGTGGATAGGCAGGTCAATTTGTTTCGATAGTAAACAGGAATTTTATCTTTAGCTCATGGCCTTTGTTTAGTAAAACAATTTTGGAAAGAAAGGGCAACATTTACTGAGCTTTCGAAAGAAACCCAAACCCCCCAACCCCCGCAAAAGTTGCAAAGCTTGTTCTTTCCCTAAGAGAACAAATGTCTCCACATTGGTAGCTCACATTTAATGGGATTAAAAAAAAAAAAAAGTTCTGACCTCCAAATATGGATGAAATACACTGGAAAAGGTTCGTAATCAGCTTTCTCAGGATGAGGAAATACAAATATCAAGTCAATGACCTGCAGAAGCACATGAAAGCCGTAGTATGATGCAATTCAAGCTCCAGTGCATGTAGGTCACTTTACCAGGACAGGCTGGGATCTGCCACAAAATTCCTGAGAGCAACCACCTGCTCCTTATGGCAATGGCCAATCCACACTCATCTGCTTGTACCTGGGTCAAAACCTGTGCCCAGATTCAGCTGCTGGGGTGTGTGACCCTGTGTGGGGTCTCAGAAAAGGTGGCACAAATCTGAATATTGGTCATAAGCCAATTTTACTTGCAGACACTCAATACCTGAACAACAGGAGAGGAACCTGTGGCTGCCTTCAGCAAAGACCCTGGAAACTTGGGCACTGCCGTGGTTTGGCTGGCACTCCCAAAAGTCAACACGGCTTTAAAGAATCCAGTGCACTGTCATGGCCACTCCAGGGCTCTCACCCTGCACTCTGCACTTTCTGAGGAGTTTTAGTGGCCTGCTCAGTACATCACAACAGGCACTGTTTTCCTTGTTTTCCTTCTGTAGCTGAAACATTTACCCAGTAAGAGACTGGCAAGGACATGCTGGTAAATCGCCCTCCTGCTTTTCCCTACACCTTCCCAGGAAAGGGAAAAATATGTGTATATTTCCTGAAAAAAAAAAAAAATCCTTACCATCAAGCACCGGATATGAATTAGACCTTTCTATACAAACAAAGCTTTTACACTGGACTTGTGTCAATGTAGATCTAAATGTCTGAAAGGATTCAACCCGGTGGTAAAAATGAAAGTATAAATGGGGCAAACTGCTGCCATGTGAACAGCTCATGATCAGGCCACAATTATCTGCATATTTTCCTGGCATACAAGGCAGGGAATAATAATCAGAGCTTCTGCTAACATGTCCAACTTACTAGAAATGAGACTACAGTTAGTGTGGGAATTCTCCACTCCTGCGGGGAAACTGGCTTTGAAAGGAAATCTGGGAATAGGCCAATAGATATGTTAAGGTAACATATTGGGAGAAGAAAGTGGATGTCTTTCCAACACATTTATTACACTATTCTGTCTTATAGAGAAAAGGTGAAGAGACTTGTCCATCTCTAATCAATAGCATACCCCTCATTGGCTTGAATGGGTAGGATTATATTTAGAATTTCTGTACGGATCTCACACTATTTTTCTTCAAAAACACCACCCCCTATATCAACAAGCAACATGTCAATTGAAAGCACAGGGGTATAATAAACCTTTTTGTCTGGTGTGCCTGGCAAAGCTCCAGGTGAATAATACACTAAATATGATACTGTTTTGTTCTCAGGAGTCTGTGACCACAAAGCTCCTGGGGGGAAGGAGAACATTATCAGCTTAACAAGTGATGCTTATCTCTGATGAAGCTGCTGCTAGAATTTTTAGGTCACATTTTCAAGTGCTTTTCCTTTCAGATGAAGCACAAAGCTTTAAAATACACATCAAAGAGTCTACTTGTTTCCATCCCTCCCTTTAAACAATGGGCAAATCCTGCTTCTCTTTTCCTGGGAGTCCTGTGTTTCTAACCTGGTCCATGCTTGGTCCTTATTTGCTTTATCTTGTCTTTGGGACTCAATGGACAAATCAAATGGAGCTGACCACTAAAATCCGCCCCCCACCCCGAGATGCTGTGTGTGAGATGGAGCGAAATGGTCTCCCAGAAGAAAGAGAAGAAAGAGCTTCTTAAAGAGACTGCATGAAAAGTATGGCCATCATTAATGGGCAAAACGAGAGAATCAGGGAGAGTTGTCTTAATGCTGTAAAAAAAGGGGCAACAGCTGCTTTCGGTGCTTCTTTCACTAACAAAGGTATGACAAGGAATTCACAGAGAAAGAGCTACGCTAATTCTCCAACAGGATATTGACTGACACTGCTTAACCGGTCTGAATTTGTAGATCAGAAAGGGGAACAATGTCCTACAGAGGTAGGTGTTTCATTCTCCTTTCTTCCTGCCTCCGAGAGGCACAAGAAGTCCTGGGCTTTCCCTGCTGAGCTCAGGGGAAACTGTCAGTAAGAAAGCAGTGCCTCAGAATTTACTTCCACTGCATTCAATTTGTTTTTCACTTGGGAAACCTAAGTCACTGGCACAGGTGAGTGTCCTCCAGGATGTGGGAGACCCTCAAGTGCCTTAACTCCTCCTGTGGGCATTCTTTTCATACCAGTTATCTATTTCCTTCTTCAGGACTGCAAATCATTGGCCAAACCAATAGTTTCTAAGAAGTCACTCACTAAATATTCCACTGTACCTGCTGTATTAACTCATATAATATAAAATGCAGAGCAGGTCCAATAACCTCTAAATGCATTTCAGTTCAATGATGTCTGACCCTCAGCATGACTCTGTAGTGGGTATTCTTGTGATATGAAGCTACAGCTTTATTTCTAGCCAGTGTCAGGAGTTAAGGCTTTGTGGGCTGTCAGAAGAGAAGATAAATGTGATCTACGCAAACAGTAGTGAAAAACCTGTTGACAAATTACAGGAGCCTTCATATACGATTGTTCCAAATTAGCAAACAAATTGACTTACAGCAATCTAGATAACAATGCCCATCGGGTCACATGACTGGGGTGTATGTCACTATGGAAAGCCATGCTTCATTCTGGAGGTTGTGTTAAGCCTCGCCATAATAAAAGTACAGCATCTTTATTACATGGAAGGTATAAATACACTGTTCTTCCTAAGTTTCCGTGAATCACCAGTCCACCATGATGCATACAGAATGATCTTTTATCATCCTTCCTCAGAGGATGAAGCCAAAACGTGGCATATCATATCCTAGACCTAATATTACCTTCATTTGTTTTAAGTGAATTGCCTGGGTTGTATCAATTCCAGCATTTTCCATGTTTCCTATCCACAGAAGACACAAACTTTGGCATCAACTAAAATGGAAGCTGGATTCTGAAATCTGAACTAAACTCACTCAGGAAATCCCTGCATTTTTATCTACTATTTTTCCCCCCCCACAGTTTCTATGTGCTTTTAACAGATTTATTATTTTCTATGTTTTTTTCCATTTTCCTCTTGAACACACCTTCTAATTTAAAAACCATGTTCTTCTATGACAAAGACATTTATAAACATACTAGTCAGTGCATGAAGATTTATTTCCTTTCATTTTGAACACACTGAAACTAGATATAGCTTCATGGTAATGCTCCTGATGAAGCTTTCTAAGTAAGACTTGGCCCGTTCATAACCTTATTTTTTTTATTCTAAGTCTTAAAAATTGTCAATGCCATAGTTTTATTTAAATTATATTTTTAAAGTTACTCCCTAAGGGGCTTTTTCTTTGAGAGTTTCAACTGCTGTATTTTTTTTTAGAGGACTATGAGTGGATGGAAACACCTGAACAGGGAGAGCTTTGATCCTTGGAGTCCCAAATACTGAACATAGTTATTATCATTACAGCCACGAGAATGATATTTCAGTCATATATGTGACTCACTGCTTCTTCTAAAGACATGAATGATCTGAATATACTGTTGGCTGAGCTTTAAACTGATCAGCTTGTGGGATACATATGTATACAGGAGAAAAATTACCCCTTGGAATAATATGACTGAAAGGAGTGAAACTGTACCAATTTACATATGATGAATACCTGATTTATGCACAGTACTTGGATCAAAACTTGCTCTGATTTTCAGCCCAGACAGGAAATTGATTTGCATCAGTTTAACATAAGCTGGAATTTGACTCTATTTGTTTTCTGCTGGGAAATTTCAATACTCATTCACCAGGATGCTGCACTAGGTATACTTACTAACAATGTTGTAAAATGATTTTTGAAGGCTACAAATCCAAAAGCTAATGTTTTATCATCATTTCACACTCACATAGGAGATTCCATAATGCAAAGTGCATCCCTGAATCTAGCTCTATTAGCTATCTTGTTTGTAGGTTTGTTTGTTTTACTTTTACTGTGTTATTCCTGTAGTAAACCCCCGGAATTTTAGTAAATGCAAAATGCTGTGAGAATGTTTCCAGACTCTAATTTGATAGCAGATGTTAAAACAATTGCTTTAAAATCTATAAAATTGTATTAAACAGAATCTTCTTTTTATTTACATTTCCAACACAATGTAAAATTCATTTTGGTAGAAGAAAGAGTTGCTAATAGTATTCTGGACTTAGAATCCTTCAGTTTGAGTTAACAGTTCTGTAGCTATCAATACATCTGACTTGAGGCAATGATGACTATTTAAATGTACAGATGTATGTACAATGTAGCCTTGATATCTTGTTAAAATTTCTACCTTCAGATGAATAACTGTTAGGATATCATATCCCCATCTTCTTGGATCCTACATTTTGGATGTGGTAGGGCTACAAGTTTCTCTCTCTCTCTCTGTCTCTCTCAATTAGATGCAAACTAAGAGAAAACTCTAAGAAGTTCGGCCTGACCAGTTTTCCACTAAACACATCTGCTTTATTCCATTTAATTAGTCTCTGCAAAGTAAGTAAAAGAGCTCATTTGAAACTAACAGGCTCTGTACTGGCAACAACAGTGTTGTTATCTGAGTTTCTGAGGAAAAAGAAGATATTTTGGTGCCTATTTTCCTCTATTACAATCCACTGCAGTATTTTTGAGTCTGGGAACTCCAGCATACATCTATATTAAGGAACATTTAAGTTCCTTAAATTAATTTAAAAAGCAATTTTCTGACTTTAGATTGGACCTTCCCTTTGATACTATCACTTCCTCTCTGAAAGGACTGATTTTCATTCAGATCTATTTTAACTTCACTACTGACCCAGATATTAGACGAAGCTTTGTGGAAAGATCATTCCATATTAACTTGTTGAAGGAAAATTCTGGGAATCTGGTGCTCAGAACTGTCTTATGTGAGACCTTTGATGGGATGAATATTTGAAGTCCTATGTTCCTAAAACACACAGAACTCTGAGCCAGAGGTTTGGCCACTTTCTTATAGAAATCACTACATAAATACATAAAATATGCATTCATATTCTCTGGGATTCTGCAGCCTTTCTTTGTACTCACTCTTTTCTGTATTTCCCCTTTGGTTTCTTTCCCTGCACTGTGGCAGCTTCTCTCCCCAAATCATCACTCATTCCTGCCAGGGAAGGAACAGTCATCAGCTCCTGCTGCAAGGCATCATCTCAGCCAGTGCATAAGGAAGGGACTGGGGGAAAGGGGGAGAGTTCCCCTGCTCCCAAACACTCCCCTTCATAAAACACACAGCGAGCAAAGCAACAACACAGACTCTGTCCAACACAGAGGTACAGCTCTGCAGTTCTAAATGCTATTCCTTGCCTGCCCTCTCTGCCGAGACCTCTGCACAAAGAGTTGTTCTTTCAAGTACAGATTCATCAATATTTATCAGTCAGGCTATTGCCAAAGCAAACCTTGGAAAAAAAATTTAGCCAGATGATCCAATTGCCTTATGCTGGGAGTGAGCTCAAACACAGAGCTGTTCAAAAACTGAAAGGTATTTTCGGTGAGGCCATAATATAGGCAGCATTATCTTAAGGGATTTCTAAGCTCATGAGAAGCATGATTTGTGTACATAGCACAGGGGATTTGCATAGATAACACATAAATCTATTAGGAAGCAGGGATAGCTGCAGCACACATAGCCGATCGTGCAGTGCTGGAAACACTGGATAGCAGGGACCACGCATTTTGACTGGGGAGGGTTGACTTCATGGATAGGGGGGAAAAATATAACTCAGTCAGAGGTTATTCTGTGATCTGCTTGAAGACACGAGTGTACCAAGATGTGATAAGATTTCTGTTCTTCATTTTCAGCTAGCAAGGTTTTATTTCAATCTCTTGCAACATAGTGTGGTAATTAAGTTGAAGTAGAGCCTGGCACATCTATCTGGCAGAAACAGATTATTTGTTTGGAGGATGCATTCACAAAATCAATATGAATCCATTTGTGAAAGTGGAGTAATTTAGAGAAATACCCACTATCCTCATTTCAGTTCTGCCTGTTTACTGAAAACACAGTGTAGAAAGAATTGGAAAGGCAATATACAGCTAAACACCCACATTTAAGAACTAGACAGACAAAAGATTGTGTAGTTATTAACAAGCAAATTTTTTTTCTGGATCCAATAACTTCCTTCTTTTATACCAAGAAAGGCTTTTAAGCAGTTTGAGCAAAAATACTTTATGTGGAATCCTGTTATAAATCCTTTGATGAGTTAAAGTTTATTCTTTAAACTTACAGTCCTCCAACTTTAGCTCTCTTTCTGAGGGCCATCTGACTTGAAGTCCGAAGTCTGCCTAGTTCATCCTAGAAGTTTTCAGAACAGTGACTTATATATGGAAAAAACACCTTTGCAAGAGTCACACATTTAGAAATACAAATTGGTATTTTGCAAAGTGTTATTGTCGTATTTAAATATGCTCTTTCCCTAGGCATGTTGCATGGAATTAGACAGGTCTAACTTCATATTCTGTAGGGCGCATAAAGACACAGATGTAACATCATTAAAAATAAAAAGGCACAGTTATAACACAATTAAAAAACATTAATCTGTGTATTTTGAATACTATCACCTGGAAAAATTTGGCCACCTGAGACATGGACACATAACTGAACTTGTGTGAAGTCATCCTCATCACACTAAGGGTGGAGCTTTCCCTTGGCTTAACACCAGTTTCAGGAAAACTGGCATTTGGTCTACTATAGTAAATAGGTGAGGGTAAATGGTAAAGGGTTTGGAGCACAGGTCCTGTGAGGAGCAGTTGAGGGAGCTGGGGGTGTTTAGCCTGGAGAAAAGTAGGCTCAGGGGAGACCTTACCACTCTCTACAACTCTCTGAAAGGAGGTTATAGCCAGGACAAGAGGAAATGGCCTCAAGGTTCATCATGGCAGGTTTATATTGGACGTTAGCAAAAATGTCTCCATTGAAAGGGCTGTCAAGCATTGGAACAGGCTGCCCAGGGAAGTGGTGGAGTCACCACCCGTGGAAGTATTTAAAAGACATGTAGATATGACACTGAGGGACATGGTTTAGTGGTGCACTTGGCACTGCTGGGTTAATGGCTGGACTTGATGACCTTAACGGTCTTTTCCAACCTGAATGATTTTATGATTCTATGATTTTGGCTCGAAGCCCTCAGGAAGGATTTGTTGCATGGCTTAACTCTGGTGTTTCACAGTAATTTGTCTTCAGCTGTGAAATCAGCTTTGGAAGCTTTCAACAGCACTACCCTTTGCCTCTTTTGCTCTCTGCCTCCCGTGGTTCTGCACCCAGAGAACTGCACTGATCAGCCATCATATTACTGCAGTAAGTGAACTGACCTGGGAACTGAATTAAAACAACCCGTCCAGCTAATTCAGTTTTTTTTCCACATAGGTCTGTGATTCAGTTCACTTTGTGGACCTTAAAAACTACAGTGAGACAACACACACCACAGAAGGGCAACTGGGGCAAACAGTCAAGGGGGGGCATTTCTCCCTTTGCCCACAGAAGACACTTAGGCAGTCAGTCCCTGCATGCCAGCACAGTGAGTAATAAGCTGCCACAGTCATAGTGCAGACTTCCAATAACTAGGAGAACACTCTTCTCTTCATAGTCCTAAAAGTCATCCGCCTGATTCCACTGCTGTCAAGTTTTTGCTATTTCAAGGAATTCTTCAATCTTCCTGTGTTTGGCTTCATGGGCAGGTTACCCCATTAAGGTTCAATTGGGTTATCAGTAATCCACCAGGGATAATGTAAAGGCTCAGTAATTCCCTGGTATACAAACAGCTTATCTTCTTCCTTGTAGCAGCATAATCCTCCTGACTTGTTTTGGGGTTTTTTTGGTTTTTTTTTTTTTGACTGTATACCTCCCATGGTTTTGAAATACATTCCCTGAGAAAAGAGAAAATAGATGCTTGAGCTATGACCTTTATCTGGTTGCTACCCTCTCTGTGCCAGAGGGTACACCCTGTGCAGAATTGCCTGGAAAGACAATAGAATCAGAGAAACATAGAGTGGCCTGTGTTAGAAGAGACGTCAGGGATGATCTGTTCCAACCCCCTGCCATGGGCAGGGTCACCTTTCACTAGACCAGGATGCTCCAAGCCCCATCTAACTGGACCTTGAACACTTCCAGGGATGGGGCACCCACAGCTTCTCTGGACAACTTGTGCCAGGGCCTTACCACCCTCACAGCAAAGAATTTCTTCCTAATGTCAGATCAAAACCTGCCCTCTGTGAGTTTAAAACCATTCCCCCTTGTCCNAGAATATGGAAGCAATTTGTGTATGGTTGGGAGAGATACTCAGAGGCTTTAAGTTTTGGGGTTTTTTGCTGTGTCTTTACAATTTCTGAGTCTCTGGGTTTTTTTTTTTTTTTTAATATTTTTTTGGGCAATTTCAACCAAATAAGTGGAGCATGTAGTGAAAGAGCGCAGGGAGAGAGCTTATGTTCACACATTTTACATGAACTCACCTAAATGACCACAGCAAGAAAGGAACTAACTTTTTCTTTTAGGTTCAAAAGCCTAGAGTTCAAAAGTTTTAGACTACTCTTAAGAATACTGCCTCTGTTCAAGTGAGCATGGAGCCTCAGAAACCAGGCTATATGGGGAAGACAAATCCTCTTGGATCTCTCTGAGCCACATACACTTTGCCGTGGCATTTCATCTTTCAGGACAGCCTGGCCCTTGACAAAGTTATACACTGATTTGCGACGTGACAAGTTTTTCTTATTGCTTCTAAAACTGCATGTGAAGCAATGATAATATGTTGTAGATTTGTTCAAGTCCTTATTCCATATGGGCAGTAAATGAAACAATTCCTTGAGTCCCATCAGTAGGAGATAAATGATGCAAAAAGTAATTTCTTGTGGGCTCTTCAGGAATTGCCTGAGCTGTGATCTGTTCTCTTGCTATTCTGTCTTGAAACTTGTAAGTAAACCAAAGCCTTCCCAAGCAATTAACATTGCAGCATATTCTGTGCATTTTTCTTAACTCATCTCTCTGTGGATCAAGTGTTTAAAATGGGACATTCTGATTGGTGAAATCTCAGAGTGGAGATGAACATCTCAGTTATGAAATAATGTTTTTACCTTCCTTTTTCTTGCGGCAGTGGTGGAGCTTTCATAACTTCATTTCATCTGAAAAATGTTTTGGTTTAGTCCTATTAACATTAACTTGACATCCCAAGTTTCTTCATTGTCAATACACTCTGGTTCTTTACCTAACAATATATAATCATGAGGATTTTGAAAAATTCATTTTTTGTCTAGTTCTAGTATTCATAAAGCATTATTAGTGATGCAGATGATTACAAATTATTCACCTGCTAAACACAGTCATAAAGATCTGCTGCTGGAATCAAGCTTATGTTCTCAACTTACACACACCTGATTTTTCCATCAGATAGTCCTGTGATTATTGTAATAATTGAGATGTATTGTATTGTCCTAGAGCAAAACAAACAACCCTCCCACTAAGGTTAAAGACCGATGCTGACTTAGATCTTTGGCAAAAAACGTCTAGCAGGATCAAATGGATTCATCACCAGTGCAGATCTTTAGAGACATCTAAACTGCAGAGTAACTTTGACAAGGTGAAGACAGTGGGATTAAATCCAGGATGGTTTTGACCAAATGTCTCTGTATTTATATATCCTTTAGTTCTTTCAGAGCTCCACTCAGTAGCACAAAAATCAGTGGATAGTTACTCAATAAAGCCCAAGAATTTTCCTTATTTCACATTTGATGCTTGGCTTTCCTATTGCTCTATGAGGTTACTGTAGGCCACTGACTTATTTTTCTGTGGCTCAGCTTCTTCCTTCTTCATCTCCATTTTGAAAAGATCACCTCCTTTTTAAGGATTTATGGATATTCTACGTGTATGCACCTTCATTTCCACCTGATTGCTTTTAATCTATTGTGTCACAGAGGTACAACTGCTTTATAGAGTGCCATTTTATTCCTTCATAATGAAAGGGATCATGAATGGTAACTAGGTTTCTCAGTGAAGTTTCAGTGAGTTCTCTCTAAAATAAGACCCAAGAGCAATGTAAGGCTACTTTTGTTATTAATTCAGAATGATACTTCTTGTTCATTAAAACAAGAGTTGCTACCAAATAAAAGTACTACTAATAGAAAATTACTCCGTTACTAGCAATAACTGAATGAAACTCAAGACACATGCTGGGATATGACTTAAAAGTCATGGATTATTTGAGTAGGATAACTGGAATTTTAAGGCAAACTCCACTCTCGTTATGTAGAAAGGCACTTTGAGCTCCGTAATGCAGTTGACTGGATGTGATGGGCTTGTGGAAGGGGAAGGTGTAATTAAAAGAAGAAAGGCAGGATCTTGCTTGGGGGAAAAGGCAATATATTTGCACATGGTTTAGATGGTACAAAGTGGGTGATAAAAAGCTTAGCTATAGTATTTTCACCTGTGGATTCCTTAGATACAAAGCAAAGACTCCATCACACTATAGTGAGACTAGAAATCTAATCCTTTGCTTCCAGATTTGGGTATCTATTATCAAGCATAAATCTAAGTGAACTTATAAGGTATGAACACTGTAAGGTTTCTAAAGACGGACTTAAACATGTAATTAGAACTGAGTTTTACTAAGCTCAAGAGTGGACACTGAACTTTATGCTTCTAAAGCTTTTCAGAGGCATCCATACTGAGCAAGGAAGAATTCAGAAAATGGGGCAGGATAGTCATCTAGTGCAGACTGATGTTATCCAGAGGCACATCCTTCCCTAAGCATACATTCCTATGGTCTTGGACTGACTTTGCAGCTATGGTTCAGTGCTCTACTGATTCAACTACATTATTTCTGGCTCTGCTGCAAGATGGAAATGCTCCCACCTCCCTTGATTTTAATTTCTGTCCAATTGACAGACCCTCTTTTGCTGCATGAAGTTGTTATCCCCATCTTTGTTGAAAGACAGTGAAATTAGGACTTGTGGGAATCAGCAATAACATTTATGAAAAGCAGGATGGAAAAATTCTTATAACTGATACATGAGAAGATTCCCTGAAAATATTAAGTAAATGGTGTAAAAATAAGCAATATGGGCATTTATCATACTTATTCTAGAGCTCATTTAACTCAGTCAGGAAGTCAAGAACTTGTCCACTTTTTAAAAAGTATACTCTCTTTCTGCTTAAATCATTAGCCTAGAGCATGCTATTCTAATCAAGTCTGGTAGAATGCAAATAAAATACACAGTTTCCTATTCTCTTTCTCATATTCCACCAATATGGATTTTCTAATTCACTCTGGTGGAATACCAGGTGTCCCATTGTGTAAAGATGCTTTTAGTCATAAGGTAAATGAAAAGTTCAATTTCCCATTCCTATTTTTCCCATCATTTGTTTGTAGTATCATATTTTGCTTTATGCTGCTCTTTCCCATAGCATACTTACACAATAGCCCATCTGCAATGCTTAACTAATGACAGGCAAGGTGTTTCATTAGATTGGGCCTTAGTTATAATATCCTTGCTTAGTAAACAGAAAAGCCCTGTTTCATCAGGTCTTTTACTGATACTGATCTCTTCCTTATTGGGTTACAATTAATACAAAATACAATCTCCTGTATCCCTCTTACAGGAGATACCAGTCCTGTGATATCTGAAAATATTGCTCAATACTATACAGTAAAATGTACAGTAAACAGTGATTTTACTTCCTTCCAAACTCTTAGATAGCCGCTTCTTGCCACAAGTTGATGTGGTCTCTGGTGGCAAGCCCTGAATTTCCTCTGAATGAATAATTTTCTATCCACTGGCCCCTTGCCGAAATGCTTCCCTTCTATAAACAGCGTTGTTGCCAATAAAATGTTATTACCAGGTTAATGACATTGTTAACCAGGTTAATTAATGACAGTTGTTACCTGGTTATCTAGGCTTTAAGATATATATGTATATTTAAACTTTGCAGTAAAACTCTGTAGTGAAAAAACAGTCCCAACAATCAAACACGGGCAAAACAAAATGTTCCTCCCTGTCTCTTGCCCTTTCTGTGCCCAACCACACCCTGTGAAGGAAGGAGATACATTTTTAAATCTGAAATTTGGAATTTTTGGAATTCAACACTTTTCTTTGAGATAGAGATGCCCAAGGGTTTAGTTAACATTTTAATTCACTTTGCGGTTTGTCAGGCTGAAAAGAATGGCTTGGGCCCTCAAGTAGAGCTCATTACATTTGCAGAGAGGAAAAAAAAAAGGGATATGAAGTGCAGATAGAGCCACAAGGTGCCATTTAGCACTCCTGTAATTTCTTCTTCTTCTACAAGTAGGGTAGGAATCACAAAAGACTAGAACCTTATTACAAACTTAAATATAATATACAAAGTGGGAATATCTAAGATATCTGCCATTGTCAAAGGTTTTATGAATACAGTAATAGGAATTCCATTCAGTGAAAGTATTTCAAGGAAGTGAAACTTGATCTATTGTGGGACAGCAAATTACCTGTTTATACCTGTTTATTACCTGTTTTTACCTGACCTAAATACTTGTGAAAAGTTCTTTTACGATGCACTCATGGGTTGAAGAACAGTGGAGAAACAGGGCCACTGCCTGTAATTATGCAGATACAGCCTATTTCAGTACCATTGGAACAGTGTTTGCACAGCTACAATGTAATTTTATGGTGGAAGGAGACCTCATTACTCAGGTTTCCTTTAGGAGGGAATGCTAGATGGATAGGCATGGAGAAGGGCAAACACAGTTTTTCCAGGCTGCTTGATCCAGGAACCAGGGTGTCTGGCTCCATCACACACCTGCCCTGCAGAAAACATCAATCATCCTTCTGGATGTCTTCCAGCACAAAAGCCTGCTCTTCCTTACACTGGCAGGGAAACAAAAAGCCAGCACTAAACTGTGCTGTCACTACTCTGTCTCCCATACTTTTTGTTTCTTTTTAGGCCCCTTGGTTGCTAAAGCTTCCTTTCCATTTCTCTACAATTTCTTAGACAGAAACGTCAATAGAAATCTGTGCTTATTTGTAAAGATAAAATAAATAAATAAAAATAAATAAAGCTTTATTGATCTCTCCTCAGGCAGTTCTAAGAAACTATTTAGGATTTAGCTGGGAGTGGTGCAGCATTCTGGAAAATGGCATCACAATAGCCATTTTGGCCTGCTCTTAACCGCCCATCACCCAGCCAACATAAGGGGAAAAAGTCAGACACAGAGTACAGTGCCAAGTTTCCCCATCCCAGTCATATCTGCTGTCCAAAGACAGCAACCTGCCTTTTCTGTTATTCAGCATGAGGCATTTTACTAAGTGTATTTCAACATGGCAAGTATCTCAGGAGACTGAAAACACACATCATCATCTTGCTCTCTGAATCCAACTACCTTACTCTTGCACCTGTAGGGGTGGATGGATGACATTTCCAGCATTTTTCCCTGTGGAAAGAAGACAAAAGACATATTAGAAGTCTTAGGGACCTTGCAGGCAAGCTGCAAGCTGAGGACTGGGTATAAAAATGAGTCAGGTCAGTAGTCACTCCAGGCAGCATCACTCCCATGGACTATCAGGCACTTAATGATAAAAAAGCAGGCTCAGGAAAGAGTTCTGGTCTTACATTATGTGTTATTACAATACTGTCATTAAAAGGTGTGGGGTGATAGGACTGAAAACCTACAGAAAGCACCCCAGCCCCCGCAGGGGTGCTCCCATAAACCATTGTCAGCCGATGATGGGTTATGCAAGAAGAGACAAAGGATCTCAGTGGCTCCTGAAAGTGCTAACAGGATTACTGAAAGATGGAATGTTATGGAGGTTGCAAGGCCTTTCTTCATACCCTGGAGAAACTCAGGAAGCCAACCCTTAAAGCCTGTGTTTTCTGTCTATCACCCCAAAAATAGTCATTGACTATAGTCACTCAAACTACCAGAGGAAAAAAAAGGTATAAAAAGAGATTGGACTTGAGCAAAACTGGGGGAAAGGACCACCATTCTCTGCGGGGGTAACCACTACCCTTCTTCCCTCCCATATCTTTGGACAATGAAGAGCAGAAATTTACTGTTTTCTTTTTCCTATACTTCATACCTTCTCTTATACCCTTATGCCTTAGGCTGTATATTATGCCTTATACTTATTCACTTTTACCCCATAGCAGTCTTTATTTACAAATGTACCTGGCTAACAACTTTAGTTCTTAAACACTCTCTACCTTGCCTTACACCTCATAACCCACCGGGTGGATATCTTACTTTATATTGGTTGTGGTGCTCCTTTAAGGTGCACCACACCTTACCATGAATGGTGTGGCTAACATGAACGATCATTCCTGTTAACATGTTTGTGAGTGGGAGGCGGCTGTATTCTTTCTTATTGTTTTCTGTTACTGAGAGGGCTTAGACCTTTTGTTTTAGGCTGTTGTGATTTTAGATTTTTGTTTTAGGTTGTTGTGCTTCTGGTTAGTAGTTTTCAGGTGTTAGTTAAGTATGTGGTATGAGCGGAGGATGTTGTTGGAGTCGGTATTGAGGCTTAGGTTGTTGTGCTGTCTGTAGAGTATGTTTTGTGCTGGTTTCTTTTGGGGTTTTGTTNTATGTGGGATGCAGACAGACTGTGTTGAGCGTTAAAAGGCTTTGATATTCTGAGGACACTTATAGCTAATAAAAATATATCCTAATACAACTTGGGGTGGGACCAGGAATCTTTGCATTTCTGTCCTCTTGCTTTGCTTTTCCCTTTTCCCTTTTTTTTTTTTTTTTAAATGTGACAAAAGGGATCTTTAATGCTAGAACACTAGTTCAAATTTATGTAATTTATTACAATTATTGTTAAAATCATTATTGTTTATACTCTCATGTATTTTCTGTCTGGTTTTGCTTGCTTATCCCTAATTTTTAGTAAAGTGACCTGGCTTCTACTTCATACTAACTGGGCACCAAAGAGCTTTGACAGTCAATTTCTGAAGTGACTGAGTAACAAAACTGTGCAGCAAGCATATATACTGAAGTGGGGATGATTTGCACAGCTTGTAAAACGTACAGCCAAAAAAAAAAAAAAAAAAAAAAAAAAAAAAAAAAAAAAAATATTAAAAATCCATAAATTCTGCCATCAG